>WSYH01007691.1:0-32093 GCA_036426205.1 Ascaphus truei
ATGGGAAAGGTATACAGGGATATACCAAATAAGTATACATGGGAAGGATGTTGATCTAGGGATTAATCGGATTGCCAATTCTTGGAGTCAGGAAGGAATAATTTTTCCCCTTCATGGGGTTTTTTTGTTTGCCTTCCTCTGGATCAATAAGTAAGTATAGATATAGGATAAAGTATCTGTTGTCTAAATTTAGCATAGGTTGAACTTGATGGACGTTCGCCTTTTTTCAACCTCATCTACTATGTAACTATGTAACTATGTAACTATGTTCTGACGTATGGATTCCACCTTTTCCTTAAAATAAAGAGAACAATGAGGGACATTCTCCCCTCAATAAGCCAGTGCTGCAGGGCTTTAAACCACTTTGTTGAAAAAAATACTGCTGTGTCCAGAGGGGCAGAGTATAGAGAGATTAATAACCCCTATTTGGGCTGTGGTCTGGCAGTGACTATCTGGGGATGTCTGGGGGAAGTATGTGGACCCTCCCAGACCCCTTGAGTCTCACACAATATGAGCCACAACACCTGGGGAACGCCGCAATGAAGTAACAAATAAAAATCAATAACTCACTGGAATCTTTAAAGTCCGTCCGGTCTGCGGCGTGCTCCAAGCTGTGTAGTGGAAATTGCAGGCAAAGTATCCTCACCGGGGAGAAAAGACAGCGGTCACGGCCACACAGCAAATGAACAAGGCTGGACTGTGCTATAAAAAATCTGTATTATGCCATGGGTATTTAAAAAGAGAGAGAGGGAAGTACCCCCCGCAACTCTAATTCGTTTCAGCCACAAAGGGCCTTTCTCAAAGAGTTGCTGTGTCGACTGAAATACAAGCCCACCCGGAAGTGACATCACACTCAGGTGCTAGCAGTGACTCCCATGATGGACAAGGGGAGTTTGCTCACCTGGTGAGTGTAACCACACCCGTAATGACCCTACCAGGGAAAGTCAAAGCGAAAATGGCAAATACATTGCCAGTGAAAAACAATTTGCTAATCAGATGTTTATGTCACTAATTGCAAAAACCACAATAAACCTTACAGGGAGGTAAGGTGACAATACTATTTACCAAATGATATTCTATATTTGGCGGTGAATAGAATACCATTTGGTAAATAGTATTGTCACCTTACCTCCCTGTAAGGTTTATTGTGGTTGTTGCAATTAGTGACATAAACATCTGATGTAGCAAATTGTTTTTTCACTGGCAATGTATTTGCCATTTTCTGCTTTGACTTCTGGTAGGAGCTCATTACGGGTGTGGTTACACTCACCAGGTGAGCAAACTCCCCTTGTCCATCATGGGAGTCACTGCTAGCACCTGAGTGTGATGTCACTTCCGGGTGGGCTTGTATTTCAGTCGACACAGCAACTCTTTGAGAAAGGCCCTTTGTGGCTGAAACGAATTAGAGATGCGGGGGGTACTTCCCTCTCTCTCTTTTTAAATACCCATGGCATAATAAAGATTTTTTATAGCACCGTCCAGCCTTGTTCATTAGCTGAGCGGCCATGACCGCTGTCTTTTCTCCCCGGTGAGGATACTTTGCCTGCATTTTCCTTAAAATAGTCAGCAAAGTCCTGAGTGGAGATGGAGGAAGGAGAGGCAGGTGAGGGTGGTTTGAGTAGAGCATCAAAAACAGAGAACAGTCGGCTTGGGTTAGACTTGTGCATGTTGATTAGTGAAGAAAAGTAGGCTTGTTTAGCTTGCGAGAGGGCAGAGTTGAAACAGGATAGCATAAATTTGTAGTGAAGGAAGTCTGCGAGAGTGTGAGATTTCCTCCAGAGGCGTTCCGAGGAACGAGTGGAGGAACGTGGCATGTGCGTGTGGGAATTTAGCCAGGGTCTAGGGTTAGAAGGGCATGGGCGGAAGAGAGAAAGCGGGGCATGTAGATCAAGAAAGGAGGACAAGGCAGAGTTGTAGTTCCTTACCAGGTTGTCAGGGTCTGTAGCAGAGCTGAGAGAGGAGAGGGAGGAGCGTAAAGTGGACTCAAAGTCAGGTAAGTGAATAGAGCACAGGTTTCTGCAGAACCGGGGATAGAAGGAAGTTGAGAAGGGGAGAAGAGAGATAGAGAGAATGAGATGAAGTGATGATCAGAGAGAGGAAAAGGGGAAATGGAGAAATCGGAGAGAGAGAAGTTTTTAGTGAAAACCAGGTCTAAGTAGTGGCCATCCTTGTGGGTGCTGGCTGTAGTCCACTGTTGAAGGCCAAAAGAAGAGGTTAGAGAGAGAAAGTGGGAAGCCCAAGGGAGAGAGGGGTCATCAATATGGCAGTTGAATTCCTCAAGGAGGAGAACAGGGGAGTCTGAGGAGAGAAAGAAAGAGAGCCAGGATTTAAAGTGAGAGAGAAAGGCAGAAGGGGGATGAGTAGAGGTAGGTGGGCAATAGATGACCGCCACATGGACAGGGAGAGGAGAGAAGATCTTGACCGTGTGAGCCCCAAAGAAGGGAAAAGCAAGAGATGGAGGAATAGGAAGGGTTCAGGAAGAGCAGGAGCCCCACCCCTCAACCCCTGCCATCAGGGCGCTGAGTGTGGGAGAAAGAAAGGCCACTATAGGAGAGGGCAGCTTCCAGAGCAGAGTCAGGCTGAGTGAGCCAAGTCTCAGTTATAGCAAATAGGAGCATATAGTGAGAGAAAAAGAAGTCATGTACAGAGAGGCATTTGTTAGAAAGGGAGAGATCATTCCAAAGGGCACATGAGAAAGGGAGAGAGGAGGGAGGGTGGCATGGGATGTGTATGAGGTTGGAGGGGTTGACACCAGAAGGAGTAGAGGTTGCATTTGGCAGGCAAGGACAAGAGCATGTAGGAATAAGGCAGGGACCAGGATTGGGAGAGATATCCCCAGAAGCAAGGAGGAGAAGCATGGATAGAAAGAGGATGTGTGAAGATGATTTGTATGGGTGTTTTTTAGTGCAGGGGATATAGCTGTGTGGGGTCAGAGGACGCAGGTAAGAAAGGAGTTCATGTGAACAGAGATGTGGTGAAGGAAGGAGAGATGGAGATATATGAACCGAGTTAGAGACATACTGAGGCTGGTAAAAAGAAGTGCATAATTTGAAAAGAAGTGAAGTCACGGCAAATATAAATAGTAAAGGAAGCATCACAGCAGTAATGATGTAGTCTGGTATGATGATATCCTCCTTTCCAGCGTAGGTCAAATGCAGGAATCAGGGCCAATTGGAGGCGTCCACTTCTGAACTTCCTTTTAAACTTCAGTTGTACAGTAGTCCTGCCACTTATAATGTGCCACTTGGAGCTGGGCTGCAGGCAGCATAAAGCTGTTCTATCTTGGCTTATATGGGCCTAACAAGTCACCTGACAGTTAGGTTCTGTCTACTTAATTAGCGCATCTGAGGCACATTCAAACAGATGGTTTTCTACACAGGGTGTTCCCTGCCTAGGTGTCAACACTTAATTTAATTAAGGGTAGAATGAAACAGGATTCAAAGATGGTTTTTACCTAGCATTTTACCTAGCATTACCTGATGCAAATATCGCCATTCAGGGATACTCCATTTTTAGGAGAGATAGGTCAAAGAGAGGAGCAGGGGTGTTATTTTATATTGCAGACACATTACAATTTACACTGTTAAATTGCTCAACAAGCCCACCCTCTTTTGAAATTCTAGTTGGCAAAATCTTCCTCCCCTTTTCTAAGCCCATCTTGCTTGCTGGCATCTACCGCCCCCCTAAAGCCCCTCTACAATCCCTGACTGATATCATCCAGTTTCTTGGCTCCATTTCCTCTCTGAATGAGAAGAGTGAGCTGCTAGTTCTTGGGGATTTAAACTTCAATTGGCTAAAAACCACAAAATCCAGATACAATTCAAGTCACTTAACCTATCGCAACTCATTTCCCAACCCATATGGATAAACCTGAAATCGCATAACCATTCCTTGCTACACTGGATTCTCTCCTCAAACCCCAACAGAATCCAATCCTCTGGCATCCTTCCTGATATTTTCAGTGACCATGCAATAGTGTACTGTGTAAGGAAAATTAAACCGCCCCATTCAAGCCCTAAAGTTCTCCTCACTAGAACATTTAAAAACTTTAACCCACAACAGTTTCTGGATGATCTTACCAACTGCCCATGGCACAGAATCGATTTAATTCCCGACCCTGATTTGCTGTTCGATTTCCAATCTGAGTTCTTAAAGATACCCATGCCCCACTACGCAAAATAAGGGTACGGGGGGCCCACCTTCCATGGGTTACACCGACCTGATAGCACTCTACAGTTCAGGGATGCCTTGTGGAAAAAGCTACAAGTAACTGGGCACTACCAAGGATCTCAATTACTAAAGATTGCATGCGGAACATGTGCACAAGGCAAACAAGGCATGCAAAAGCACAATATTACTCTGACAATCTCCACCAGAATACATCAAACCCAGCTAACTTCTGGAAGGTTATCAACAATATATTCCAGCCTCCTAACCATCAACAACCAAGTAATATCACTAAGGGGGATATTACTCTGACAAACCTCACTGACTTTGCAAATGCATTCAATGATTACTTGGTGGGGTGTGCCACTAACTTATTAGCGAAACGCGCCCAAACCACAAACCTGAATCTCATCCTGGGAGTAACCCTATAGTCCCACCCCCTCCCAACACTCCACAATTTTTCAATTTGCCCAGTATCTGAAGAGGAGATATAGAGAGCGTCCTCAAACTAAAACTAAGCAGCCAATGTGGACTGACTTACTACAATCTAGGTTCCTACGATTGGTGCCCCAGCCATTGCCAAACCAATTGCGTCCATAGTCAACTCTATCCTGTCTGCAAGGCCATATCCCTAAGACCTGGAAAACTGCCAGAGTTGTCCCAATCTTCAAAAGGGGGACAAAAACACTGTTTCAAACTACAGGCCAATCTCACTTCCCAATTCTATCCAAAGTCATGGAGAAATGTGTCCACTCCCAATTAAGCGATATTCTATACCAAGACAAATTCCCTAGCCAATTCCAATCTGGGTTTCGTCCCAAACACTCCACCGTAACTACCCTGCTAAAAGTTTGCAATGAAATCCAGTGTGGAATGGAACGGGGACAACTCACTTGTGCAGTATTCCTAGATTTTGCAAAGGCTTTTGACACAGTTGATCATGCTATCCTGCTTAACAAACTCCAGAGCTCTGGAATAGGGAAGCTGCTTTAAGCTGGTTGTTCCGTCCTACCTATCAGGAAGATCCCAACATGTGTCCATCTCAGACTCTAACTCCAACCCCTGGATATCACCTGTGGTTGTCCCGCAAGGCTCTGTTCTGGGGCCCCTACTCTTCTCAGTGTTCATTAATGATCTTCCCACAGCTTGTAAGGAAGCCTCAATACACATGTATGCAGATGACACAATCCTATATGCACACAGCCATAGCCTCTCTGACCTTCAACACATACTTCAGTCTGACTTTTTGAGACTCGAAAACTGGATTTCCCAAAACAAACTGTTTTTAAACACTGACAAGACTGTAACAATGGTATTTGGGACCAAGACTAAATTTGTAAAGCTTCCAGTGACTGAGCTCCTGATTAGAACCAACGCTAACACCACCCTAACACCTGTCACTAGTTTTAAATACCTGGGCTTATGGTTTGACTCCCACTTAACATTCGGGATGCACATTGATACCCTGACAACCAAGACCTATGCCAAACTAGGGGTACTTTACAGGAACAAATCCTCCCTAAGTCTCCTGGTCAGAAAGCGTATCGCACAGCAGATGCTAATGCCAATTATTGACTATGGAGACATAGTATATGGCTCGGCACCTCAAACCCACCTTAGAAAACTTGACACCCTCTACAATTCAATTTGTCGTTTTGTTCTCCAATGCAACTACAACACACATCACTGCGAAATGCTCAAAGAACTAGATTGGTCAACACTAGAGTCTAGGCGCAAAGTTCACCTTTCCTGTCTTGCCTTTAAATTCTTCATGGGCAAGCTACCCAGCTACCTGAAAAAGCTCCTCACCCCTACCACTTGCAGCACTTATCACCTGAGATCAGACTCCAAAAGACTTTTCATGGTCCCAAGGCTCAACAGAGTATCCGGACGTTCCTACTTCTCCTACCGTGCACCCCAAAACTGGAACAACCTACCAGAGACCCTCACATCCACCACCAGTTTAAGTTCTTTCAAATCTAAGGCTGTCTCACATTTTAACCTGGTCTGTAACTGTTTCATACGCTCATAATATATATTTTCTTTAACTGTGCATGCAATGTCTTGTATTAATATAATGTATACCCTGATCATTTATGTAACTGTACTTGTAACCATGTATTATTTGTTTTACTCTGTGCCCAGGACATACTTGAAAACGAGAGGTAACTCTCAATGTATTACTTCCTGGTAAAAATATTTTATAAATAAATAAAATAAATAAGCATTGTATCGCTTGCATACACTATAATACACACAGCAAAGGCTTCAATGAGAGGCTTCTTGTGTCTAAAAAACAATTGGCATAGTTTGTATACA
The DNA here is from genome assembly GCA_036426205.1 of Ascaphus truei. Taxonomy (NCBI): domain Eukaryota; kingdom Metazoa; phylum Chordata; class Amphibia; order Anura; family Ascaphidae; genus Ascaphus; species Ascaphus truei. Next base: position 6,487 of record WSYH01007691.1, read on the forward strand.
TTCCTATTACTGCAGATAGGGAATGAGCTGCAAAATGGGGACAAGAAAGATGGTGTAGGGGAAAACATATCAGTGTGGTGCACATAGAGTTAACCCCTTCAGTTCCAATGCGATTTAGTGTTAATCAGCCGGGTATACTGCTTTATTAATGGCCTGATTAACCCCTCTATCACCACAGGCATCCTCTGTGGCTTTCATTTCTGATGTCTGGGTAGACACATTGGCACCAAGCTGGTAGCCAAGTGACTCACCCAGAACATTGGTCCAGAAAGACCCAGCTCATTATACCGTGGACAAGCATATATGTATTTTAAATACACGGTTTATTAAAATATACATTTGGTACTTTCCTAAATCTTTTGGTTAAGGTGAATAGAATAAGAAGTTGCACTTTATTCTTACTAGCTATATTCCCCACAAACTATAACTAGACTTAAAAAACAGTGGGAGGAGCTCACAAACCAAATGGAGCAGGAAGGACCCACAATACAAAAAATGAAGAAAATGGCACTTTAATGTGTCATGAGACCCATCCAACGCGTTTCGAACGTCACAGCGTCCTTTATCAAGGATAATAATACAGTGTAATACCACCCATTAAATACCCTCTTACCTGTAAGGAAATCGCGCCAAAAACGGCACCGCGATGACGTCATGACGCAATGCGCGTGCTTGCGCATACGCAGAACGACGCGGCGCCGTCTAAATGTGGAAATGTCAATACAGGCAGGAGGAAGCTCAAACAAGAAAGGGCAAATGTATACGGCAACTAAAATAGGACAAAAAAAATAACAGATAAAGAAAATGACTAAACACCTTCTAAATCCCTAGAACTAATAAACGAAAAACACAAAATGACATTATAAAATACAAATAACCCAAAAATAGTTAAAATGAAAATAAAAACAAAAGGAACTTAAATAGCTGATAATGAAACCAATATAAGACTATGCAATTGTTAAGTAAACAATGGAATAACAGTTAGAAATGAATAATATACAGGCATACCCCGCATTAACATACGCAATGGGACCGGAGCATGTATGTAAAGTGAAAATGTACTTAAAGTGAAGCACTACCTTTTTCCCACTTATCGATGCATGTACTATACTGCAATCGTCACATACGTGCATTACTGATGTAAATAACGCATGTGTAACAGGCTCTATAGTCTCCCCGCATGCGCACAGCTTCGGTACAGGTAGGGAGCCGGTATTGGTTTTCAGGAAATGCGGAGAGGCGCATGCGTGAGCTGCCGTTTGCCTATTGAGCGAGATGTACTTACTCGCGAGTGTACTTAAAGTGAGTGTCCTTAAACCGGGGTATGCCTTTAATAGTATAATTGAAAATAATATTATGTGATACAATAAACACAAGAAAAAATGCAAAAAATATATACAAGAAAAAAAGAAGAAAGAGATAAAAGGGGCAATAAGAAAATATATTTATAAGACATATATATAATGGAAGAATAATGAAAATAAATATGAAATTAAAAATAAAAGTATATATAACCAAAATCTTTATAAAAACATATTGTAGTTCAATGATATATATATATATATGTACCTACAAGAAATGGGCCAATTGCCAATCAATATTTAAACCCATAGGGAAGAGCGTTTGAAGAATAAATATCCAATACGCTTCCCTACGATTCAATAAATTGACACGATCACCTCCTCTAGGTCTGTTATGAACTAATTCTATGCCCAGAAATGAGAAATTCGCAATACCTCCCTGACTACATTCGGAGAAATGTATAAATGGGTAGCAGTCTTAAATGATTGCTCCTTTCGTTTAAAGGATTTAATAGTTGCACAGAAAATTAAGGAAAAGGATCAATTAGATACCCAAATCATAGATCTACAAAAAAATCTATATTGTTTTAAAGATTTAAATGGCTTCAAGGAATTTGATCTTATACTGTCCAAAACGGTAAAAGATATTGAATGGGGCATCATGTCTAAAAAACAAAGTAAATATGACAGAGACAGATATGATTATGAAAAAAATCAAATCTACCACTGGCATAGAGTAAACCCCAATCAGGATAGATCATTCAAGAAAGATAACTCCAATACTCAATTTAGGTCCACTCCTAACAAATCTATCTTAAAGACCAAGAATATAGATTATCCAAGTGGCGAATCTGATATTTCAGATGCAGAAACGGCATCTACTTCTCATTCTGTATCTTTTGTTAATACAGCTGACCGTGATGGTCAACATGGACGTGGTGCCCCCTTTAGGGGAAGAGGCAGAGGAAGCTGAACTTTTTGGGGTCAGCAGTTCAAATCTTCAATGGCCCTGGAACCCACCCATGATACACATTCCTATCATCAACAGGACAATCAACAAAGACAACAACAAAAGTCTTTCCCTTTATTTCAAAAGGACACAAAAGAATCAGAAGAGGGAAGAGGGGGAAGAGGTTACAGGTCTGCTCCCAAACAGAAGAAATTTTGAGTGATTTTCCAAACATTATTAATATATCAGGAACTACTCTTTCCCCTGTTGAGATGTCGCTTTTGGATAAGGGCCTTAAGTTTTCACCTGCCACGAATTTCGACAAGTTGTCCTTAAAATTATATTTTGATAAATTTAGTGATAATGTTATTGGGTCGACCGGAGTGGGTGACTTGGATGGGGGGATACCACCCATTACCGAGGGTGATATCCCCTCATCCGACTCCGTTCCTCGTGTATCTTTCGCTTTGCATACTTTTAATGATTTTTGCACCTTACAGGATATGAATGACCTCCTGTCGGAACAGATTTCTGATGAAACTATTGTACCTACCTTTTCCGAATGGATTTCTGGGCTAAAAATGAGCTCTATCTTCTACCCCACTCACATTAAAGGTCAATTCTTAACTATGTTTAAAAACCTGGTTATCAGGGACCTTCGTCTTCTAGCTCAAGGTTTTTCATTTTCACGTATTGATCATGATTATTTGAATCAGGGTGAACGCTTAGCTTTGAAAGCTCTTTAAACTAATTCGTCATTGGTTATAAAGAGTGCGGATAAGGGAGGTGCCGTGGTGGTGCAGAGTAGGGACAGTTATGTCAAGGAAGCATTTCGCCAACTTGATGATGGCTTGTCCTACTCTGTGCTATCCGCGGACCCCACACAGCGCTTTTTGGAAGCCCTTGCTAAACTAGTTGACTCAGGTGTCATTATGGAAGTCCTCACTAGTGATGAGATTCAGTATATTATTCCTTCACACCCTATTGTTCCTATCTTCCACCATCTCCCAAAGATCCATAAGATCTCCTGGTCGGCCAATTGTCTCTAGCATTGGATCTTTGTGAGATGGTTTGTCTAGATATGTTAACAATTTTCTTCAACCTTTCGTAAAAAAGTTACCCTCATTTATACTGGACTCTGGTGATCTTCTTAGTCAAATTAAACATGTCACTTGGGATAATCATTACTTGTGGGTAACACAAGTTATATCTCTTAATTCAATTATGTAACATGATCATGGGATGGCAGCTGTTCGCCAATTTATTGAGATACCAGAAATTTCAATTTTTCAATCTGCATTTATTTTAGATGCCATTTTTTCTCTTCTCACGCACAATTTCTTCACTTTCAATCACAAATTTCTTCACTTTCAATCACAAATTTTAATTACAGTTAATTGGCACTGCTATGGGCACGAGCTTTGCTCCTTCTTACGCAAATCTTTTTATGGGGTGGTGGGAAGCACTTTTTATATTCTCTTGCACCAACACTTTTCGTAATAATATTATTTTTTATAAAAGATTTGTGGACGATTTAATTATTATTTGGAAAGGGGATGTCACCACACTACACTCTTTTGTTAATTATCTTAATAATAATGATTATAATCTTAAATTCACTCTTAATTTTCATTCACATCACATTGAATTTCTGGATCTGCAATTGTTTGTAGATATTGATAAAATTATCCAAACGGATGTTTATAGGAAATTAAATTCAAGAAATCCCTTTTTAAGGGCGGACAGCTGCCATCCATCTCATGTTATTAGAGCCATTCCCAAAGGACAATTCCTCAGACTGAGAAGGAACTGATCTACATCTGGCAGTTTCCTTTCTCAGTCTGGGGATCTTAGTAAACAGTTTTTGGATAGAGGTTATCCTGAGATTACCATCAATGATGCATTTGACACTGCTCCTAACACAGAGAGAACGTCGTTGTTGCCCATTTGTGATATGGGAGATTCTAACCTTGGTACACATTCACATACCTATATGAATAGACGTAGGAACAAAGGATTTGAAAAATCTGATAATAAATGCCCACTGTTTGTTTCACAGTTTAATAAACAAAGTGGGAAGATTAAATCTATCATATCCAAGCATTGGAACGTTTTATCCATGGATCCTGTGTTGAATAAGTATATTGATTCAGGTCCCAAATTTGTGTACCGTAGGCGTGAACGATTGGCTTATATATCTCCCCAAGTGACATAACTGTTCCCAGACTCAGTAATTCCTTTTTCCTCACCAGGGGTTCTTTCAAATGTGGTTCCTGCAGTGTTTGCAAACATATGAAACCTTCTAGGAGTTTTTTTCAGGACAATTTACAGCATCCACATGATGATACGATGGGTAGTCATATTAAAAAATTCTATATCAATAACTTTATAAATTGTAAAAGCCAGTTTGTAGTATATCTTATAACATGTGGCTGCGGTAAAAGATATGTGGGGAGAACGATTAGAGCTCTTAGGGTCAGGATGTTAGAACATTTAAGACATAAGATTGCATGATACTAATTATCCTGTTTCTAAACATTTCTCCGAATGTAGTCAGGGAGGTATTGCGAATTTCTCATTTCTGGGCATAGAATTAGTTCATAACAGACGTAGAGGAGGTGATCTTGTCAATTTATTGAATCGTAGGGAAGCGTGCTGGATATTTATTCTTCAAACGCGCTTTCCAATGGGTTTAAATATTGATTGGCAATTGGCCCATTTCTTGTAGGTACATATATATATATTGTGCAAGAGAAAAAGAAAGGACCCCGCATCCACAAGACAAATAAACACAGCTGAATACCGGCACTGGATAAGTCCAAAATACAGTGATGTGTCGGTGGTGCTATGAGGGCAGTTAGATAGGATGAGAGAGAAAAGAAGGCTCTAAAAAAGCACTCTAGTATGTGTTAAAGTACAAATCACATAATATTTATTGATGTATTGTCACAGAACAAAAATTGTTAAAACAAAGCACAGAAATGGTTAAAATACAGCATGGATCCCCTGTTCATTACAAAGCTAGACACATCCTCCAAAAGATGCCCAAAATACACTCAGATATTGTTCTGAGGTACCTGACAAGGTAAACCTGGTGTGACACTCAACAGACTAAATAATCACGGCTAGGGCTATGAGATCATCAGCAAGAAATCAAATATGACTACTATCCCCTGCAGTATACAGTAGGGTTTGTCTATGGCGACAAAGAGTAGCATGTGAGTAACAGCAGAGATACACAATATACAGCCTGCAAAGCACATGTAAGCCTGTAGCTGAAAAGAGTGATACATCACCTATGGTCAGGTACAAAAAAGTCGGTACATGAAGGGGGAGACAAGGAGAGAGGCTAGAGCATGGTAACGTGACCCAGAGAGGGGACAAACCAGGGGATCCTGCCTGCTAGACCTGCTCCTACGCGTTTTGGCACACAGCCTTCTACTGGGAGTGGTGTTGTAAGCAGGGAGACATGCAAGTTAAAAAAGGAAACCTAATTGGACTAGTGAGTGTGATCACCTGGCAAAAACAGGCATGAATAAATTATACAAAAGACAAACAGGTGTGTGTTCAGGATATTGCTCAATGACTCATTGGTGGTCTCAGTTTCTAAACCAATGCAAAATCGCTTTATAGGAACACTGTCAATCCTCCATAAAAGGCAGCAATTACATAGATACCTTCTGGTGTGTCCAATGCATGATTATGGCATCCAGCAAAGAGCCACAGGTGTAACATGTTCTCGATCTAAGCTTAGTGTAGTTAAGGGCAGTAACCTGGCCTCACGGATGCTACTGTGCATGTCCGTGACGTCATCACTACGCGCTTAGATACTCAGGCGCCCTGAGTCAAGTGATGGTCCATGCGTGCCATAGGATATAAAGGGCGGCTTACTGCGCATGCGCGACTCTACTTCCAACATAAAGTTTAGACAGACTGGCTGAACTTGCAATGCCTTGCATACCGCGCATGCGCGCCTGTATATAAAGCAAGCCCAAATGACAAACAGGCGAACCCACACTGCTCCGCTCACCACGAACACGCTGCCCCCACAGTTAAGGGCACAATGTACATAAAGGCACTGCTACAATCAGTATAAGGACAAAGACAGCCCAAGAATGCAGGGGATCACAACCAGTAACTCCACAACTTTTGCCAAAACAATGGCATGGTCAGATTCACTGTGGAAGTCCTAAACGCAGTAAACACACATGCTGCCTTTAGTCATAGCTGAGAACACCTACACACAACCATAATGAAATGAGCTTGGGATGATATTATATCCCACAGTTGTATAATACATGTAAATGCTTTTGCAGTAACATCAAAACGGTACATAACTTAAAGTGCATTATTATCCAAACACAGAATCAAGGATAACAGGTGGTCCACCTCATGGCTATAAGCTGTCAGTATGAAGTAAAGGGATGATATAGTTCTCCTGTTGATCATTTTTGATGTATCCAAAATTCAGACATTACTAAGAGTACATCATTTCTACTTTCTCCAGTTGCATGAATTAAAGTCCAAAATTGGTCGGAAAAACATAATATGCAACATGATTTTTCGTTTTACTTTAGTAAAGCCAGATAGTGTCTTTCCAGGTATTCGTCTCTAAATGGTGATGAGGGATGAGGTATATAGCAGTGCTGAGCAGAACAGCAATAAGTCTCTTTGAAAATGTCCAAACGGAGATGAGATGTAAGTCTTGTGTGGTCAGAAACCAGCCGTGTGACATGCAAACCCAGGACTCTGTGAATATAAAAACGGGGATTGGGGAAGGGGAGAGAGAGAGGAGTGTATGAGATTCTAATCACTAAAGTTGTACTAAGGTAACTAGAGGGCATCAATAACATTCAAGAGATGATAATGGCAGTGTGATATAATACAGGCTGATAAACCGCCTATATAAACATGGCGAAACCCAGGTAGTCATTGAGGCCCCTGGGAATCATTGAGTCCATCTGTACGATCCACCTCGACTACCTGCGCAGTAGTGCCCTTTCTAAGTCACCTCCTCTGAGTCCTAAACTTACCCTCTCAATCGCGAATGCTTGTAAGAGGTTAAAGTCTGATGCGTGTGCCTGAAAGAAATGTCGGGCTACCGAGGTGATTTTCTTAAACGCCTGAAGATCTTTTGAGGCGTTTTTAATGTTTCTTACATGTTCAAGTATTCTAAACCTTACTTCACGGGTTGTCATCCCTATGTAAGGGAGCCCGCAAGGGCAGATGACACAATAAATGACGCCTTTAGATTTACACCCCAAACAATCCCTGATTTTAAAGGTGTGGGTCTTGGAGGAGTCAGTGAATACATCTGTCTGATACATATACCGACAGGCAGAACAGTTTTTGCATTTGTAAAAGCCCTTTTTTCTCTTTGCTGTTGAGAGGAAAGTTACTTGTGTGGTAGGGACAAAATGACTAGTCACTAGTTTGTTTCTAAGGTTGGGCGATTTGCGACTGCTCATTGTAATTTTATCGCCTAAGGCTTTTTTAAGATCAGGGTCTGTCATCAGGATCTGCCAGTGATTTTGAAGTGTTGTACGCAGTTGGGACCATTGTCGGTTATAAGTGCCTATAAAGCGGATTTTACAGTCTGAATTAGTTTTGCTTTTAGGGTACAATAGAGTATCTCTGGGGGTAGCTAGAGCTAGTTTATAACCCTTATCTACACTACGTTTACTATACCCTCGCTGGCTAAATCTTTCCCTCATCTCTCCTGCCCTTGTAGAAAAGTCTCTCTCTGAGGAGACATCGCGTCTTAGTCGCAGAAATTCGCTTTTTGGGATGCCTCTAATTTGGTGTTGAGGGTGGAAGCTAGATGCATGAAGTATGGAATTTGTGGCTGTCTTTTTGCGGAAGATGTCAGTGTGCAGTGTGCCATCGGGGCCTATATTAATATAAAGGTCCAAAAATTCTACCTGCGTATTGCTACAGCTGAAGGTGAGTTTGATGGTCATGTTGTTGTGGTTGAGAACATCGACGAAGTCCCTAAACCCAGCGGCAGAACCCCGCCAGAGGATCAGCACATCATCGATGTATCTCAACCACAACAACACGTGTTGAGTAAATATGACGTTTTCCTCAGAGAACACAACCACCCGTTCCCACCAGCCCAGGAAGAGATTGGCGTAGGAGGGTGCGCAGGTGGCCCCCATCGCAGTACCTCTTTTCTGCAGATAGTACCTACTCCTGAAGATAAAGTAATTATGAGTGAGAATAAATCTCAGTAACTTCAGGATAAGGTCCATCAGTCCAGTGGAGACATTCTGCATGGACAGATAAAATCGTGTGGCGCGCAGACCATCCTCATGGTCAATGCATGTGTATAGAGACTCCACATCACAGGTCGCCAGAAGTGTATTCTCATCGACTGTGATGTGGGCTAAGCGCGCCAACACGTCCATAGTATCTCGAATATAAGATGGTAAAGTCTCCACTGAACATTGCAGAAAAGAATCTATAAACCTGCAGATGGGTTCGCATAACCCCCCTATGCCAGATACTATAGGCCTCCCTGGGGGGTGGGTCGGGTCCTTGTGCACTTTGGGCAGCAAATAAAACGTTGGGACTCTAGGAAATTTAGTGATTAAGGCCTGACTATTACGTTCTGTAATATAGTTATCTAATACCGCTGACCTCAATATGCGGTCGATCTCAGCTTTAAAGCGGATAGTGGGGTCTGAGGCAATTTCTGAATAGCATGTATGATTTTTTAATTGTTTGTAAGCTTCTTTTTATACATCACCTCAGGCCAGATGACTATATTGCCGCCTTTGTCGCTGGGTTTGATGACAATATCCCGCATCTCCTTCAGTTCCTTTATCGCCACAGATTCCGTTCTTGTGAGATTGGTGTCATCCATCTTAGTTGATATTTTCTTGAAATCCTCCATGACCATCTTCAGGTATACTTCCACTGGAGGGCAAATCTGCCATGGAGGGCAGAAGGTCAACTGTGGTTTCAAGTGTGATAAGATGTCCAGTTCTTCTGTCTGTATTATACCTTGGTCATCTAGTAGGGATTCAAGTTCTTGTAGATGTGTATGCTCTTGTGTATTCATTTGTAACTGCTCCACATTCTCATCACTGCTTCCACGGTCCTTGGAGAAAAATTTGTACAAAAGAAGCTTTCTGCAAAATAAATTAACATCTTTAACCCACTCGAAGTGGTCCATGCAGGTTGTTGGGGCAAAGGAGAGACCTCGTCGTAACACTTTTTCCTGGTCTTCTGTAAGAGTAATACTTGACAAGTTAATAATCGTCATTTCATTGTCCATATTCATGGTAGTATTACTCACTTGGTTTTTTGTGTTAGTATCGTGCGTCCCCTTAGCTCTCTTTGCTCCCCTCCTAGTCCTCCTTCTAGTGTGGGAAGTTTTGTACCTGTGTCTAAAAAATGCAACCGACTTGTTGAATGGGATACAGAAGAAGTACTTTCGGCGTCTGACAATTCTAAATCAGACGCAGATACCCCCGATGATATAGAGACCGAGTTAGTTTTTTTGTTATGTGTTTTTCTGTTTGCACTCTTATTTCTGTTTGTTCGTCTCCCACTGTGCCACTTATAGACAGTATTATTTTTATAGTCCTCTTGGTCACGTTCAAATTTGTTTTTCTTGAATGCAATAAAATCTTGCTCGAATTTGTCAAGGTCTTTTTCAATTCGCTTAAATTGACTTGTTTCTGTATCTGTTAGTTCTTTCTCAATTGCATCAATTTGTAAAGTAAATTCTTTTACACGGGCCTGATCATGCTCGATCAGTATTTTAATTAGAGCGAAGGAGCAGGTACTAAGGCTTTCCTCCCACTGTTGTTTGAGTTTAATATCTTCAAACTCAAATGAGGGGAACGTTTGAACCCTTAAGCCTCTGGGTATAAACTGGTATAACAGGTATTTCTCTAATGCAGTCTTGTTCCACCATGAACGTAACCGTTTCTGAGATAGTTGTTTTAAGACTTTGATTTTATCACCACTCCCTATTGTTTGTGAGACAGGGGTCTGAGGAATATCTGATGTATTGATGTTAAATGCCTCATTAGCGTACGCACGACGGCGTTCCTCACTAGCCACAAAATCCATTAAAAACTGTTCTGTGTACACAAAAGCTAAATAGCACTCAATCAAGGGAGCTGGGGTCTAGAAACTAACAAGGTTAGTATGTGGAATAGTTTGCAAGAGAAAAAGAAAGGACCCCGCATCCCCCAAGGACAAATAACAACAGCTGAATACCGGCACTGGATAAGTCCACAAAACAGTGATGTGTCGGTGGTGCTATGAGGGCGTTAGATAGGATGAGAAGAGAAAGAAGGCCCTAAAAAGCACCTAGTATGTGTTAAAGTCAAATCACCATAATATATTGATGTATTGTCCACAGAACAAAAATGGTTAAAACAAAGCACAGAAATGGTTAAAATACAGCATGGATCCCTGTTCATTACAAAGATAGACACGTCCTCCAAAAGATGCCCAAAATACACTCAGATAGTGTTCTGGGTAACCTGACAAGGTAAACCTGTGTGACACTCAACAGACAAATAATCACGGCTAGGGCTATGCCGATCATCAGCAAGAATCAAATATGACTATATCAACCGTATTCATGCGTCCTCCGCTTTGCTCTGTTTTATCCTTTCTCGAGGCACTGATTTACAGTTTCTTTGGTCTTACCTATTGCTTCAGTCCGCTCGTCTCCTGGCTTTCGGGTCTTTCACGTTCTCTGTTTTGTTTTCCGTTTCAGGGCTCTCTTTTCTCGGTCTCGCTTAGTTTTCTACCTCATACCTTCCTACTTTTTTCTCTTGGTTCGCCTTTTCCTCACTTCCTTCGCTCTCCGCCCCCCCGCCCTCGCCATGTTATACCTGCCCTTGTACTTTTTTTCGTTCTAGTGTATTCGCTTCTGTTTTGCTCCAATTTCTTTTTCTAAGTGCGTTATTTCTTCTTGGCCGCTGTTCCACCCCTTTTGCCCTGTTCCTTTTCTTCGGTCCCTTCTTTTTTGCTCGCAGTTTGGAGCACTGCTTCTTCCTTGGTGATCCCTCTGCATTCTTACCGACCTTTGTCTTTCTTCCCCTTCTTCACACAAGTCTTTTTTCCTTTCTATTCATTCGTGCTTTTAACCTCTGTTGAGCGCAGCACCTCTCCAGTGTCTAGCACAAATCGTTTTTCGTCCATCTTTTTTATGCGGCCATACCTCTGCCTCTTGTCACCCTTTCCACTTCGTTTACTTGACCCCCATGACCGCCCTTATCCCCTTTGCTTTCGACCATTTTGTTCGTACTCTGTTTCTTTGTATCCCCCCCCCAGTTCGGTATGCTCCTTGGCATCTTGGCGTTCTTTTTCTTATCGCTTCTTTGTCGTCTCCCCCCCCCTCTGAGTGATAGACTTTCATCCACTCGTACCGCTCTTCACCGTCACACCATGTCCTCGATTATTCGTCCCGCAGCGAACAACCCCCTCCCTTCTTTTATGCCCCGTATGCTATTAGCCGCTTTAGTTTCGGTCCCTATGTCCTCGCCTACCCCCCCTAATCCTATCTTCTTTCCGGATCAATTTTCCTCCTGGTTTCCTTCCCTTTCTGCTTTTTTGACCATTCAATTTCCTTTTTCCTTCTTTCCGACTTTTCTCCATCCTTATTTCCTCTATTTTTCTGGGCGACTGAGCCACAACTTCGCCGATCTGCCGCATACTCTTTCTTTCCGGCTACTCAAGGCCCCTCTCTCTTATTAGGTGCCCTCCTGCTCTCCCATCTGCCCGGTTCTTATTTTCGCCCCGTCTTTCCCCCGCTCGGAACGCCTCCCTCTCTTCACAACGGTTCAGTCGTTGGACTCGGTAAGCATATTTCTTCCCCTTTCCCGGGTCCCTGTGGAGTAAGACCCTCTCTTGCTCCCGTCCCCGTCTGCCTCCTCGCCATGCCTTCGTATTTTACATACTCATCCGTCTCCCCTTTCTGTCGTTCCTGTCTCCCGTCTTTCCTTCGATTCACGGACTTTTCCGTCCTTTTCCTCTTCCCCACAACCTTCCCCCTCTTTCCTGTCTTACTTCCTGATGTAGTCTTGACGGTCGGGTTGCCCTGTACTGTTTCCACCGCCTCCCTCTTTGGTAGTTGGCCCCCCTCGCATCCTAGTCCTGTTGATGCATTTTTGTTTTCTATTGGCTCCTCCCGTGTTTCATTTTGTCGGCTCCCTTTGGCCGCAAGCTGTTTTCCTGCATTATATCTGCATCCTGCCACTCTTTCTTTTGCCTCTCGTCTCTATCGGTCGTCTTGAAAACTGGAGCCTTGCCTCTTGCGCTGGATCCCCGGGCCCCTCTTTTGCGGCCTCACACAATACTCTTGAGTTCTGTTCCCCTTGCCTTTGAGGTTGCATCATCGCTTAGGTATCCTTGATGCACGTTGTCCGGAGTTCTCTCCGCACTCTTCCTCCACTAACCTTTTTCTTTACTTTTGCCAGTATAGGGTTTGTCTATGGCGACAAAGAGTAGCATGTGAGTAACAGTACAGCAGAGATACACAATAACAGCCTGCAAAGCACATGTAAGCCTGTAGCTGAAAATAGTGATACATCACCTATGGTCAGGTAAAAAAACGCGGTACATGAAGGGGGAGACAAGGAGAGAGGCTAGAGCATGGTAACGTGACCCAGAGAGGGGACAAACCAGGGGATCCTGCCGCTAGACCTCTCTACGCTTTGGCACACAGCCTCTACTGGGAGTGGTGTGGTAAGCAGGGAGACATGCAAGTTAAAAAAGGAAACCTAATTGGACTACGTGAGTGTGATCACCTGGCAAAAACAGGCATGAATAAATTATACAAAAGACAAACAGGTGTGTGTTCAGGATATTCAATGACTCATTGGTGGTCAGTTTCTAAGCCAATGCAAAATCGCTTTATAGGAACACTGTCAATCCTCCATAAAAGGCAGCAATTACATAGATACCTTCTGTGTGTGTCCAATGCATGATTATGGCTCCAGCAAAGAGCACAGGGGTTTGTAACATGTTCTCGATCTAAGCTTAGTGTAGTTAAGGGAGTAACCTGGCCTCACGGATGTACATGCGTATGTCCGTGAGTCATCACTAGCGCTTAGATAATCAGGCGCCCTGAGTCAAGTGATGGTCCAATGCGTGCCATAGGATATAAAGGGCGGCGTACTGAGACAGAGCGCGGACTCAATTCCAACAACAAGTTTAGACAGATGGCGAACTTGCAGCTGATACCGCGCATGCGCGCCGATATTAAAGCAAGCCCAAATGACAAACAGGCGAACCCACACTGCTCCGCTCACCGAAACACGCTTGCCCCCACAGTTAAGGGCACAATGTACATAAAGGCACTGCTACACTGACCATAGCCGCGTCGGCAGACGAGTGCACGCGCAGGACTCACTTGCCTCACTTGAGTCAGCTGGCGGCAGTGTTCGCCAGCAACTGCAGCGCGCAATTTTTCATTTGAGCCTCCCACTTGATTGGATGATCTCTAGGGAGCTCAGCTTACCAGGAGCTGTCATCGCTACTGTGACACAGTAGCAGTAAGCTGTTGAGTACTATTACAGCGTTACTATGTGTATATATCCTTTACCTCTCATCTAGTACTGATCCTTTAGAAACCAGCTCTGACAAAAGAGCTGGTGTTGGGTCTGTACTGTTTATTGTACAGTTACTGGTTGGACATTATTATCATCATATCAGCAGGCCTATTACCTACCTGAGAGGTTTCTGAACAGACTCTACTTTGAACCTATGCCTGTTCATTCCTATCTGTGTATCAAGTGTGCATGCATAGTATGTTATGTCCACATAGTGGAATGGGACCAATTATTGAGTTTCCCCCCCCCCCACTCAGCTCCACCGCACTTGGGGTTTATCCCATACCCAGTGGAACTGAGCTGATTTGTTAGACCCTATATCAAGGTCATTTATACCCACAGCATTTTTTAGACACTACTCCATGTCACATCTGAATGTGGCCTGGACCCACACCATCTAGCCAGATACTTAGGCCACCTGTTTTTTGGCAGTCCTGGCTATGGTCCACTTAGTCGTGTCAGTGTGCTTATATTTCATTTTAGAAAGAAGGATGGTCCCAGGGGGGCCTTTGGCGGAGCAGTACCGAGGAGAAGGAGGGGGCTGCAACCAGTATTGAATAAAAAGGATTTATTAGGTGGTCAAACAGAATTACATAGTTACTTTGACGCGTTTTGGGACCTGCGTCCCTTTATCAAAAAGTAAATTCACGTCTGCACGCATACCTGCTACATACTGAATTCCCCGCCCCCGGCGATGATGTCACGGAGCCAGAACTCGCGCGAGTTGGTCAGAGAGACCAACCCATTGGCGGAGAAAGCCACCAATGAGAGGCCTCACCGAGAACTCGCCCCCCAGTGAGCCGTGGGATCGGGAGCTGCCTGCAACTGACATGCATGAAGAAAATTATACATAACACAATGTGAAATTTAGTAAAAACGAGTGTGGCATAAGGCTATAATGAATTAAAAACACGATTAAAACCAACAATAGCATGGTGAAACTGTCTGATATGCATTAATTAATAGCATAACGTGAATCTATAAGAATGATACAATTTATCAAGGAGATGATTGGACAAAATAATGTAGCAGGCATTGGTAAACCATGTATGTACTAGGGATAGAATGTAACAGGTTGTATAAAAAACACCTAAATGCATACATAGTGATGCCCATAAATGTTATAATCATAATATCATATACATAAAGTAATCTAGAATCCAATCCTGAACTATTATGAGCTTACAGCAAATGGATGAATGGCTGAAGCAAAATATGTTCTGCATGCAAATATATAATATATATTATATGTTCATGCAGTACAAGGGCATGTATACATAAAAGGGGGGGGGACTATGTAGTTGACATTCATCAATGAGGTAACTAAAGACATAATCACTCACATGACACAAATTAGATTTTATGAGTTGTCTGACTCAATGTTGATGCCATATATGATGATAGAGCACAGGTCAACAGTTGTTCTGGAATGTCAACCATAATTCATATGATGCGATGGATAAGTATATGTGCGAAATCTAGGTTGGTTATACCAGAAAATGTTTGAGTTCCCAGTCTAGATTCATGCCCCTGGGTGCCATTGACCCAAGGGCATAAATCCAGTACATCTCCCTTTGGTTCAAGAGAGACTCCCTATCTCCTCATCTGGCCTGGAGAAGTATATGTTCAATCGCGCTAAAATTAAAGCTCTTTATGGAACCGGATTGGCATTGTAAGAAATGACGTGCCACTGGGTATCTTTCATCTTTGTTGAGAATTGTTCTTACATGTTCTGTAATTCTCTCTTTTAGTGGGTGAATCGTCCTGCCCACATAGGAGCTGCCACATTCACATCTGAGTGCATAAACTACAAATTTAATATTGCATGTCATAAATGAAGACAAATTATGATTTTTCTTTGTACAGTATATACATTTTTGACATGTTTGATGGGAGAAGCATACCTGCACATTTTGCAATTCCCACAGCTGAAGAAACCTTTCATCTTGGATTTTCTTGTCTCTCTATCAGGATCAAACAAACTGGGGGAAACACTGTTACCGATGGTTTTGGCCTTTCTAAAAAACCATCCTAGGTTGATCTTGTATATACTTCTCTATATCCTTATCTAGTTTCAGTACATCCCAGTGCTTAGTTAGAATGGCTCTAATGTGTTGTGCCTGCTTAGAGAAGGCGGTAATAAATAAATGTGAATCCTCAGAGTGTTCAGTGTGTTGTTGTAAGGAAAAAAGAGTGGTGTGAATAGCGCTAAAAACTGATCAAAACAAATATAATAGTGATTGTAAGGACAACAGTGTGAATATTAAATAATAAACAAGGCTGCCAGGAACATCTAACCCAAACACAGTTAGTGAGACACAGAAAAAAAAACAGATACAGACCGGCGCCTTAGAGTCCAATTTGGTGGTGAATATAGTCCAATAGATGGCTTGAAATGTCCAATATTTGGTGTTTTAGTCCAGTGGACAGCAGATTCCTCAGCAGCAAAAGTAATATGCCATGCAGGGGAGACAAGAGAACAAAATCATAGTGTAACACAGTTGGTTAAAACTCTACACATATAGACATACACAGACAAACCCAGACAACACTTAAACAACACTAAACAATAGGCTGACTAATATTAAAGGTTTTAATGAACACAGTAAAATCCAGCACACTGGTGACGAGCGGGTAAAGGTTTTAATGAACACAGTAAAATCCAGCACACTGGTGACGAGTGTGTTGTTGTGCATTTTTCCTATATTTGTTTGTGGTCTTTTTTAGAAGTGCTGTCCTATCCATGTTAAATGCAAATTTACATGCCTTATTTATGTCTTCCTCTCTGTAGCCCCTATGTCTAAACCTCTCTGATAGTTATTCTGCTTGTAACAGGAATGTCTGGTCTGTTGAACAGAGTCTCCGGAGTCTAAGGAATTGCCCTTTCGGAATACCTCTAATAAGTGTTTGAGGATGTGCGCTATTGGCCCTGAGCAAGGAATTTCTAGAGTTCTCTTTCCTAAACATCTTAGTCTGGACTCTGAGCTCTGCATCAACATATGGATGCAGATCCAGAAAGTCCATCTTAGATGGACATCGACCTAGGATGGTTTTTAGAAAGGCCAAAACCATCGGTAACAGAGTTTCCCCCAGTTTGTTTGATCCTGATAGAGAGACAAGAAAATCCAAGATGAAAGGTTTCTTCAGCTGTGGGAATTGCAAAATGTGCAGGTACTGTATGCTTCTCCCATCAAACATGTCAAAAATGTATATACAAAGAAAAATCATAATTTGTCTTCATTTATGACATGCAATACTAAATTTGTAGTTTATGCACTCAGATGTGAATGTGGCAGCTCCTATAAAGGTATTATGCCTGGCTGGGTGCCCTTGAGCCTTATTGGGAAGTTTGAAGTGTCCGCTCGTTAACCCAGTTATGGCATGTTAACTGTATTGTAATAAAAGATTTATGTGTCTTAACAAACAGTTTTGGACAGCACACAAAACTCTGTATAAAGTGAAATAATAGGTGCAAAACGGGAACAAGGAGGACCCTGATTCCTCCTAAATAATCAATAAATCACAAATGTTCCCAGCACCCAAACGGAAAGAACAGATAGTAAATGGATCAGCCAAAAGTAAGTATTTAATGGTACACGAATGATGCAAAAAATGGTCAAACAAGGACCAAAAAAGAAAGCACTATGTGCTAGGGAAGGGACAAGGACAGGGAAGGGGAAAAGGGTGAGGGGAGAGGGAAAGAAAAGGGAAAACACAGGGAGTTAATAGTCCAGGGCAAGGGGGGCAACGTCACGTTTCAGGGTATAGGAACCCCTTCTACAGGCCCGTTCCCAAGTAGACCGTAGTCACCTGGTACTTCCCTAAACCCTACAACAATGTCCCTGGGAGACACAGTGAAAAGCTATCACTGAATATCCCAACAGAATGAAGGTAAGCTGTGAGGCACAAGACTCAGACCAACTAACCCTAAGTGAGTAACAGGAAAACTGGATGATAAGGGTCTGAACCTAAAAGGTATATATAAACAATATAAAGGCTATCTAAGTAGCAGTGGAGTTAGCTGGCAAAGCAGGGTGCTAAAGGGTTAATGCCCCACGCTGGAGATTCTATGGAGACAAGGAATATACAGATCTCGCATAAGACAAGATAAAGGCAGAGAAACCAATGTAAATTCACCCACATACAGAGAGAAAGAACATATTTTGAGTTCAGTAAATGCAGGAAATGTCCAATGGCAAAAAACAGGTTGTGGCAGCAAACTCCTCCTTGTGCAGGCAGCCCAGCAGTGTGCAGAGTGTGATGTCTGAGTGCCTTAAAGCGGCATGGCCTGATGAAATCATGGCTGGCAGGCAGTGCTCATGAGATACAGCTCCCCAATGCACAGGCACTCCTGGGGGCGGAGCTAACACATAGAATGTGTCAGAGGTAGTGTCAGAGGTTGTAAAGCAGCCACATCAGTGCCAGCATGAGACCAGGAGATGCACCAAAGCTGGAGGAGATCTTCTCCATGCAGCAGCAGCCCACCAGGGGCCCAGACAGAGATATATAACACAAAGGGAAGATAGCAAATACAAAGGGTTAAACATGTATGTCACAGATTAATAATAAAGGTATATGCCCTAGATATATATAAAGTCCCAAGTAGTGACAGGCAACTAATAATTTAAAGCAGGGTAAGTAACCAGGACAGAGAATGACATGATGTGGTAGTGGTGGAGGAGACTAAGGTGCCAAGAGTAGATCACAGCACACAATTATGGACACAGAGGGAGGCCACATGTTCCAGCGGAGGACACCATAGAACCAATCGATGAAGAGATCTGTGAACCAAAGAGAGGGAGTTAGATGCAGCAGGCAGTCGTGTGGCAAAACCAGACACATGAACTAAGGTGACAGATACCCAGTGAAAACCATTAGAGCAATAGCTTAGAGAAAACAGCTCAAATCCACATCCTTATTAATGCCTTGTGGTGCCATGGTACCCAAACGTCGGATCCACTGTGTCTCTTTGCGCTGCAAGTGCATCTTGGTATTCCCACCACGCCTGCTCCTGGTGTGCCCATCTATGACCTGGAAATGGAGCTGACTGGGGTTGTGTCCTGCCTCTTTAAAATGTTGAGCCACCAGGGCGTCAGGATCCTGCCTGAGGATCGCCGCCTTGTACTGTCGGATCCAATCCTTGACACACTGCGTAGTCTCCCCCACATACCCCATCCACATGGACATTTGATAAGGTAGATCACATTTCTGGACAAACATGTATAGAAACCCTTGATATGATAGGTACAGCCTGCTTGAGGGTGTGTAAATCTATCTCCCTCCTGCATGCTGTTGCACTGGCTGCAGCTGCAGCACCCTTTTTTGGGGGTACTGAGAAAAGTTTGGGATGTACTTGTGCTCCCTAAGTCAGCCTTCACCAGTCTATCTCTCAGGTTTTTACCTCGTTTATACGAGAAGAGAGGTTTGAGACCTAAAGTGGGGGCCAAGTGGGGGTCCGTGCTCAGCAATTTCCAATGTCTGAGGATCACATTTTTGATGCGTCCACTAAGTGTACTGTATGTAGACACAAATGGGATTGAAAATTTCTTATCAGTGTTTGCATGACGTGGTGGATAGAGTAGTGTAGATCTGTCAATTAATTCGACCCTATCACGTGATATTACCTGTAAGCACTGGGTGCTCTGTAATATGTGTTCTGCCCAGCTTGTCAATGAACAAAACCCAATGCTGCATTTGCTTGCACCCTCTGCAGTACACTTTGCTGAGACCCTATCTCAACCTTCTCTACTTTGACACCCTGCCTACAGCCGCGGCCGCTTTTATGTTAACACTTCTCGTAAATATTTTCCGGTGACTTTTTCCGAATGCCACGCGCTTTGCTGCATTCATGCGGCGTTCATGCGACATTCGTGCCCTATTCATGTCGCAATCATGCCGGCGTCACCCGCGCTTGATCTGTTTAATGGGAATGGTTAGGATTTAATTATTTATTTATTTATTTATAAAATATTTTACCAGGAAGTAATACATTGAGACTTACCTCTCGTTTTCAAGTATGTCCTGGGCACAGAGTAAAACAAATAATTCATGGTTACAAATACAGTTACATAAATGAACAGGGTATACATTATATACAAGACATTGCGTGCGCAGTTAAAGAAAATATATATTATGGGCGTATGAAACAGTTACAGACCAGATTAAAATGTGAGACAGCCTTAGATTTGAAAGAACTTAAACTGGTGGTGGATGTGAGAGTCTCTGGTAGGTTGTTCCAGTTTTGGGGTGCACGGTAGGAGAAGGAGGAACGTCCGGATACTTTGTTGAGCCTTGGGACCATGAACAGTCTTTTGGAGTCTGATCTCAGGTGATAAGTGCTGCAAGTGGTAGGAGTGAGGAGCTTGTTCAGATAGCTGGGTAGCTTGCCCATGAAGAATTTAAAGGCAAGACAGGAAAGGTGAACTTTGCGCCTAGACTCTAGTGATGACCAATCTAGTTCTTTGAGCATATCGCAGTGATGTGTGTTGTAATTGCATTGGAGAACAAAACAAAAAGACGGTGTCAAGTTTGCAAAGGTGGGTTTGAGGTGCCGAGCCATATACTATGTCTCCATAGTCAATAATTGGCATTAGCATCTGCTGTGCGATACGCTTTCTGACCAGGAGACTTAGGGAGGATTTGTTCCTGTAAAGTACCCCTAGTTTGGCATAGGTCTTGGTTGTCAGGGTATCAATGTGCATCCCGAATGTTAAGTGGGAGTCAAACCATAAGCCCAGGTATTTAAAACTAGTGACAGGGGTTAGGGTGGTGTTAGCGTTGGTTCTAATCAGGAGCTCAGTCTCTGGAAGCTTTAAAAATTTAGTCTTGGTCCCAAACACCATTGTTACAGTCTTGTCAGTGTTTAAAAACAGTTTGTTTTGGGAAATCCAGTTTTCAAGTCTCAAAAAATCAGACTGAAGTATGTGTTGAAGGTCAGAGAGGGTATGGCTGTGTGCATATAGGATTGTGTCATCTGCATACATGTGTATTGAGGCTTCCTTACAATCTGTGGGAAGATCATTAATGAACACTGAGAAAAGTAGGGGCACCAGAACAGAGCCTTGCGGGACACCACAGGTGATATCCAGGGGGTTGGAGTTAGAGCCTGAGATGGACACATGTTGGGATCTTCCAGATAGGTAGGACTGAAACAAGTTTAAAGCATGCTTCCCTATTCCAGAGCTCTGGAGTTTGTTAAGCAGGATAGCATGATCAACATGTCAAAAGCCTTTGCAAAATGTAGGGATACTGCACCAGTGAGTTGTCCCCGTTCCATTCCACACTGGATTTCATTGCAAACTTTTAGCAGGGTAGTTACGGTGGAGTGTTTGGGATGAAACCCAGATTGGAATTGTCTAGGGAAATTTGTCTTGGTATAGAAATCGCTTAATTGGGAGTGGACACATTTTTCCATGACTTTGGATAGAAATTGGGTGCAATTCTTTGCGTATACGCCAGGTGGCAGATATTCATGAATTGTAATGAATTATAACGTACTGTATGCGCATGCGCTTCAGTAATGTGTCGACTTGCAGGTGTATAAAAAATACCACAGTGGTCCTTTGTGAATTGACCTTGGTACTGAAGAAGTTGTACAACACTGTATCTATTTAGGCGTTTCATATTAAAAACTAAATGCAAAGTGTCTGGTGTTCTATTCCATTGTCCAGAGAGGTCAAGAGATGAGTACACCACTGCGTTCCGTGTTCAAAAAGCCCAACATAACGTACGCTTATTTAATATGGTCAGCAATTAGTTCAGCAGATGATAAGATGGCCACAGTTGGTCAAATTTATCAATATTTTATCGAAAATTATGACTTTCACAAATTTTCACCAGATGCTCATGTATGGAAGCGTGCAATAAGGAAAAAGTTATGTATCGATCCGTGTTTTTTTCGTATTGCTCCTGCACCCGGAGTTACAGGAGGAGGGTATTGGTGTGTTGCCCCTGATTTTTCCAGTATCTTTGATCATGGAGAGTTCAAAAGGCAAAAGGTCATGGTAAAACCAAATAAGAATCGTCAGTCCCAGGCAAGCAATGCGCCAGCGCCAGCACCGACTTCCAATAACGGTCTGACCATCTGTGAAAACCTGCTGACCAGCAACCCTTGCTGTCTGTCCCCGTCTGATACCTGCAGCCTGAGCAGGCTTTCATGTACAGATACCAGCAAGCTTGCATGTACCAAAACGATTTCCGGCTTCATCAGCTGTCAACTACAGGTATAGCAGGCCCACTGTCACCTGTCAACTACGTGTATAATCAAGACTACGGGACTGGCAGTGGCTCGGCACCAACCGAATGGCAACGTCTATGGTGGGTACAGCTGCCATATGTAATTATTTTTTTTACCATATCAATATCAATGCACAGTAAAGCGATTCTCCTGTAATCAATCGGTTTGCTTATGGTTATTTAGTTATTTTAGTCTTTTAGTCACATTTCGCCAAAATGTAGTCCAGCAATATCATTGGCTGAGCAGCTTCTAAAGTAGATACTGAACAATTGGTGGACAGCTAGGCGCATGCGTATTGGAAGCTTGTTGAAACACATATGTGTCTCATCACATCTAGGCGCATGCATGTATGTGAACAAGAGACGCCCCCCGAAAAAAATTATTGTTTGGACTGACTGCGGGAACTTCTTTAGGGGACAGACTAATTTGAGCCTGCCATTAC
Source organism: Ascaphus truei (assembly GCA_036426205.1). Lineage (NCBI taxonomy): Eukaryota > Metazoa > Chordata > Amphibia > Anura > Ascaphidae > Ascaphus > Ascaphus truei. The sequence continues at coordinate 28,994 of WSYH01007691.1, forward strand.
AGTAATACTTGTATTTTTCTTCCTCAGAAAAGAAACTTTGTCATCACGCTGAGAACGGCAAATGGAGGGATTTCGATGGATATCGCTTTTTGTAACGATGCTTGCACACTGCTGAATCTGAATCTGAATCAGTGCCATTTTATTGATTAGGATAGAATTACTTTGAGCTTTATAGAAAACCTGAAACAGTATGCTTTTTTTTTCATAAAGTATACAATACTTTTTTACGTACTGTATAATAAACCAAGAAAATAAAACGTATGCATTTATTCTGTACATGTATTAGAGTATGTGTGTTCTAATAATACTAATAATACGTTTTAATACTGTTTTCATGTAATGCGCATGCCTACAGTATACAGTACAGTACTGTACAGTATGCCTCATGCCTCATTGAAGCGCAAAGGGGACACAATGAAACAATTACACTTTAAAACAAGCAGCATTTTTTTTATTGGTGGAGTAAGTAAAAAAACATCCATGGTGTACTGTAAGTAAAAACATTTTTGAATACAATTTAAAACAAGCAGCATTTTTTTTATTGAAGTACAGCAACTGAAAACATTGAAGAATACAATTTAAAACAAGCAGCATTTTTGTATTGGTGGAGTAAGTGAAAAAACATTCATGGTGTACTGTAAGTAAAAACATTTAAGAATACAATTTAAAACAAGCAGCAGTACAGTTACAGCAAGTGAAAACATTTACAGATGTATGGTGTAAGTAAAAACATTGACAGTATGAATACAATCCAATCACGCAGCAAATTCGATCCCCAGCAGATCGTACTTCCAGGGACGATGCCTTGTATGCGGCAAAATGCCATTTATGGAGTCTCTCACGATTTTCATTACCTGATCGCTAATTGAAAAGTAGCACAGCAATTCCTGCACAATAGTCTTTCTTAAATTTTCGGGAAGAGCCTTTTTGGCGCGATTCCCTTTGCAGTTTATAATGTGGGCCGACCCACAGTACACCGCGTAGGGCACGTGGTGCTTGAAAATGTACATGGCATGTTTCTTGGCTACACCACCACTTGCAAACATATACTTCTCCCTGAGTGGCTGGGACAGGTAGCGCAGGGTGATGTCGGACACCGTCTCAATGCAAGCATATGTGGGTGGGATTCTTGGAGCGGGTGTGCTTCTGGGAGCGGGTGTGCTTGTGGTGGAGGGCAAGGGTAGGTTGTCTGGGAGGATGCTTTCCTCTTGTCTTGGTCGCCTTGTCTGTGTTGTCTCCTGTCGTGGTCTTGACAGGGTTGTCATGCCATCTCGTCAACGGCATACATGAACACATATTCTTCTGATGGAGGGGGTGCGCTTGGTGATGGAAGGTTGAAGGTCCCATTAATCCGATCCATGCCACCCTCCTGCTCCTGTGTCAGAGATACAGGGGAATGAACTCCAAGCAAATTATGTATCCCCGCTATGTCAGTCTCTATCTTCTCCATCCGTTGATCCATCTTCTCCATCCATTGATCCATCTTCTCCATCCGTTGATCCGTGTTCTCCATCTGTTGATCCATATTTAGCATGGTCTCTAAAAGAAGATCTATCTTTACCAGCATAGAGTTCCCAGGGATATCGACACTTAACCCATTCAGCATGTGGTCTAACGAGCTGGATCTTGTGCATGGGGTGCTGTGGATATCTGGGTGGATGGGTGCTGAAGAGGATCAGATGGGGGTTCCCTGGAGAGAAGCGGCAGCGTCGGCGAAAAGTGATGGAGGAGGTGCCCTGTGGATTTCCGGGAGAAAAGCGGTAGCGTCGTCGAAGAGTGATGGAGAAGGAGACCTTTGGATTTCCGGAAGTGCAGCGGCAGCGTCGTGGAAGAGTGATTAAGAAGGTGACCTTTGGATTTCCGGGAGAGCAGCGGCAGCGTCATGGCAGAGTGATGGAGAAGGTGAGCTTTGGATTTCCGGGACAGCAGCGGCAGCATCGTCGAGGAGTGATGGAGGAGGTAACCTGTGGGTTTGTTTGGTTGGCTTCCATTTGTTTTGCTTTGTGTCTATATCAGCGAATTTCTTCTTGACATAATAAGGCTTCTTAAAATCCATAGCCTTTGGAGTCGTCAGAAGGTTTTCTTTATTAGCCTTAGCCTTTCGCTTTGGCTTGGAAACGGCATCCGCCTTTCACTTTTTCAGCACGACAGGCACGGCAGAAGAGAGTGGGTTCCTGTGTCCATAGAATCGGGGTTTATCCATGGAAGCAGATGGCACAATGCAGTATCTGGACAAGGGCAAGCTCCGATACAGATTATCAAGTGGGAGGCTATGCAATGTGTGTCACCTTTTATGCATGGTGCCGAGGGGCAGGTGTTAAAAGTGGGCATACTCTAATGTGACTCATTAAAGTATAAATACACCATCCATTTTGTGGATTCACTGCATATTGAATACACATCGACTAAACATCGAATATACATTCTTGTGCTTGTATTTCTTTCTACACGCAGCGATGCCTGTTAAAAAGATTTCTAAGGATCAGAGCATGAGAATAATGGAGATGTACATGAGAGGACAACGAATTGCAGATATTCAACGCTGGTTAAGTACTTCTGGCCTCGTTGTACCAGCAGCCACCGTGAGCTGTCATGCACACGGAAAAACCACAAAAGGCACGAGGACTCCAACGGTAACTACCGCGTAAGTACTGTAAAGTATTTTGAATATTGTACACTGTTTGTTTTCTGTTCCGTGCAGTACTGCAATAGCGCTTTTATTGTTTAGATGGCTAATTGTTTTTAACAGAATCATTTTCCTAACAATTATTAGATAAACTGTACTGTACAATTTTTTTTGTGTTACACCTCCTTCCTCTATTATCATAATTGCATTCCTATATTCTTATAATCAATTCTATTTGAAAGTGAGTTGCACCTCTTTCCTTAATTATCCCTCACTTCATTATTACTCATTATCGCTGTATATTTATATAACTCTATTCTATACCTATCTATTATTATTGTTATCGCTGTATATTTATATAACTATTACATTAGTTATATAACTAATATATTAATACAATTAATTATTGTAATAGAATAATAATAGTATAATAATAATAATAATAATAATAATAATAATAATAATAATAATAAT
>WSYH01000789.1:0-119687 GCA_036426205.1 Ascaphus truei
TTATATATATTTTTCACTGCTATTAATACAATTTAGATCGTACTATACTATTGTGCGTTCTCTCTTTTCTCTCTATAATCCTTGGGAGATAATCCGATCATCCATATGATCTACAATACACTACAAGCTTCCTGAATTTCTACCAATATACCACTTTGAGAGGGCATCCATTAAAGGGCTCCTATCAGAGAGAGATGGGTCTCTGATACGTCTATTTTGACCTTGTCATTTGTGAGTACAACTATTGCAGAGACTATTTTTTGACCACTTTTATTGTTGTACTATCTGCACTATCATATATTTTTTTCTTTCATTTATGTTCACGAGTATCACAGCACTCCTCCCAATTGGAAAACTACACAAGATCTACCTGGACCTGGACAGTCCTCATAAAGGGTGTAGAGCTGCTTTTTTATTTTGTATTTCACATTACATTTATCATTCACTTTGTGTTGGTGGAGGTCACTTATCACATTTTGTGATACCAATTACAAATTATACATCACTATCACTTATATTATATTGATTAAGTATTATCTACTGCAGTTTAGAAGCGCCCGGTTTTTAATTTTGTTTTTGTACTTATCCAATGGCATGATTCAATATGCAATTTAAAGCTGGATTTTGAAGTCTAAATTTGAAAGCTACTGCACTGATAATGACAGGGAGGGGGGTGGGGGGAGATGAAGGGATGAGGGGTAACAGGATGAAGGAGGGGGGGGGAGAGAGGGCAGGGGTGGGGGGGTGAGGACAAGGTGGGAGAGAGAGAGAGGATGAGGAGGGGTGCAACAATCTTGGAATTTGCGGGAGGAGCAGTAAGATCAGTGTTGCTCGCCATGTACAGTATGACTGCAGGTCAGTTATTTATAAATGATCTGACCATTACGTCATTTGTTCTAAATTTCACTCCAAGCGTGCACCAATTTGCACTATTTCATATTCTATTTCCTAAAACAATCCTCGGAAGGGCGCTCCCTCCCAAGACTCCTCCCCAGATTTTTTTACGAAATACAACATAAATTGGTGCAAATTGGTGATTACTTGGAGTGAAATTTAGAAAAAAATGACATAACAGTCAGGTCATTTATAAATAACATTCATCCCCACCAACGATTCTCGCGTGCGTCGCAACTTTCACCATTGTGTCCAGTATTTTTGGACAAGCCACCTGGTAACCCTAGCAATAGGTGTCTGGTCCCAGACCACCTGTGAACAGGAGACCGCCGTGTCCTGCCTTTGTCCCTCACTTAGACAGGTACTACAGGACCGTGTCCCTATACCATGGACTGGTCCCTGCAGCAACCCCAAGCTGAGGGGAGTCGGGGCCTAGCTGGGGCCTAACATGGGTTATCCTGGCCTAGTGCAGGAGTCACAGACACCTGCACATACCTCCTACCCTGTCTGTGTCCCAGCTAGTGCTTTTCTAGCACGCTCAATGTATCAATATCCCCTTCCCGGGGAAGCTCCAGCCCTATTGGCTATCGCGCTACATGTGGCCTGCATGCCCCTATGCATTATGGGGCTTGTAGTCCCCGCGACACCTCCTCCCTGCACTCCTGCCGCTTGCGCTATCTTCTGCGCATGCGTGCGCTCTCCTCTCATGGCCGTCGGCTGAAGAGGCTGTACTGCACATGCGCCAGCTTCGCGCATGCGCCATGTGACACACAAGGGGGACCGGGGCTACACTTACTTTGCAGTTAACCCATGAAATTACTTTGATCCTATATGGGACAGCACCCTTCAAAGAATTCCTACGCTATGCCAAACAACATATAGTTGAAATCACTGCTGTATGTGCACAACAGGCCTGGCCAGTCCCTACAACTTCCTATTATGCCACAAAATCCCTAAAAGTGTCAGGAGTGGACAGGACAAGGAAGTTTCGAGAGGGGTGTGGGGGGTGCAAACTCAGTCCTCAAGAGCCACCAACAGGCCAGGCACAGGTGGCTTAGCCAACCCCAGGACCTGCTATTCTACACACCCCTATTACCACATGCTCCTACTATTACACACAGCATTGTGTTGCTATTTCCATGTTCTGATCACTAATACCATCACCTTATGGCGTTTAAAGAGGCAATCCATCAGCTTAAAAATAATAACGTGACGTTTTGTTTTGTTTTAATATATGCAGCATTTGATTATCTTTATTGAAAACGAATGACCTAAGCTGCCGATCAATTGGTTCTCCCTTGACCGATCAGCAATATCCTGCTTCCCAGGGTTCACTAAATGGCCGCCTTTCAGTTTCAACTCAATCCTTCAGTCAGTGTAACTCATCAGCTACAATGTATTCTTATGTTGCTACGGTAACATCAAACCCCTTTTACTACAGGCTAATTATGTCACTGGAACAGATTTTGGGAGGCCGCACTTCCTCCAGATTGCCACACACAGCTTTTTATTTCTTAATACAATTCGGAGCAGTTGATCCCTTCGGATACAAGCTGCGGGGCTGGTGCAGAATAATCAGGGCTGGCTTAGTCTATCCCTGGTAAGTCAGGTGCCTGTGCTAACACAGTGTTATGTACGCTCAGAATAAACAGAGGCTGAAAACCCTTTAGATCCAGGGAGGTATGACATTTCAATAAACCACAGAGCAAACACAAAAGCAGACAAACCCAGACTGTGCTAGAAAAGCATGATTTAAAAGGCAAATAGGAGGCTGCATGCACATTCCTGACTATCAATCATTTTCCTATTTAAATAGCAAGGCTGCTGTTTTCTCTCTATCAGCATAGTGTAAAGTAGGACTCAGTAAGAACAATAATTCATATACTGTGTGCAAAATATGCATGAGTTTTGCATTCGGCTGACTGGTGAATAAGCGGTAAAGTTGGGTTCCCCTTGCTCGAGAAGATTTTAACCCCGATTCACTGCTCCACAGCTCCTGCTATTGCTTAAAAAAACCCACTACCTACAACTCCTCCTATTGCTCCGTATAACCGCCTCTTATAACTCCTCCTATCGCTCCATATAACCGCCCCTTATAACTCCTCCTTTCGCTCCATATAACCGCCCCTTATAACTCCTCCTATCGCTCCATATAACCGCCCCTTAAACTCTCCTATCGCTCCATAAAGCCCCTTATCACTCTCCGCGCCCATAATCCCCCTTATAACTCCTCCTATCGCTCCATATAACCGCCCCTTATAACTCCTATTGCTCCATATATCCGCCCCTTATAACTCCTCCTATCGCTCCATATAACCGCCCCTTATAACTCCTATCGCTCTATAAACCGCCCCTATAACTCTCCTATCGCTCCTATAAACCGCTCTTAAACTCCCTCCTATCGCTCCATATAACCGCCCCTTATAACTCCTATGCTCATTCACCGCTCTATAACTCCTCTATCGCTCCATATAACGCCCTTATAACTCCTCCTATCGCTCCATATAACGCCCCTTATAACTCCTCCTATCGCTCCATATAACCCCCTTTATAACTCCTCCTATCGCTCCATATAACCGCCCCTTATAACTCCTCCTATCGCTCCGTATAACCGCCCCTTATAACTCCTCCTATCGCTCCATATAATCGTGCTCTATAACTCCTATTACTCCAGATAATGGTTCTCTATATCTCCTATCACTTCATATAACCTCGCCCTACAACTCCTCCGATTGCTCCATATAACCGCTCCCTATAACTCCTCCTATTGCTCCATATAACCGCTCCCTATAACTCCTCCTATTGCGCCACAAAACAGTTCCCTATAACTCCACCTATTGCTCCATATAGTCTCTCCCTGTAACTGTCCTAACACCCTCTAATGCTGCATAAGACCGTACCCTATAACTCCTCCTTAGCTCTTCCCATTGCCCCAAATAACTCCTCCCTATAACGCCTCCTATTGCTCCATATAACCACTGTCTACCGTCTCCTCCTAAGGCTGCGCTTATAGTGACAGCGACGCGACGGTGACGTCACGCTGCGGTCGATGGAAATATCAAATTTACTTCCAGCGACCGCGACCAATCCGTCGCTCCGTCGCGCTTACTATAAGCGCACGCGACAGCTTCAATACATTTGTTTTGAAGCGACGTCGCTGTCGCCAAGCGCAGCCTTACTGACACTCCCGAAGTCCCAAGCTACAGTAACGCACATGTACCAAATACTTCACACACCGATACAAACCATAAACTTCTTACATTTAACACAACCGCAAGCGTGCTGAAAAACGTAAACACGGTGCATCAATGAACACTCCTCTTCGCGTTGATACACAGGGCCATAAAAAAAAACAGTCTCGGTCAACAAATCCTCTATTTCTTTATCTGGCAAACCGCGTCTTCTTTTAGGCGAGAAACACAGGCAAGTTCCTAGCAGAGCATCTGCACAGGTGTTTCCGGGCAGATCTGTCAAAAAGCAGATGTCACGCAAAGAGTCTAAGCCTCACCATCGCAAATAATGTGGGGGCGTCGTTCATGTGCTCGCTGTGCGAGTTTGGGGAGCGCTGCTTGGCGGATATACGTTCAAATACCTCCAGGAGTTCATGCAAACGTTTGCTTTATGGAAGAAATTTGCACACTTGTAAACGCCACGGTTCCCGTTTACTTTTCATGCATCAGCATTTACACCGACAGTTCCCCCAGCTCATTCCCCTTCTCCCCTACTGCCCTAAGTCAGACAACATTGCTGCTTCCTATTGGCCAGTATGACGCAGGCGATTTAAAGCGGCAATCCATGCGGTTTTTTCCCCCTTACATTTGATTGAAGCAGGGGGTTTCTGGAGCTGAACCCTTTAATTTCAGCTCTGGGAACCCCCTGCTTCAGGAGATACTTACCTCCGTAAGGGGTTCAAGCAGCCGCTCGGCTACCAGGGTTCACGTAATGGCGGCGTTTCAAAGCTCTTGCTCCCTGGGGGCCAATAGGAAGCCGTGACCTCATCAGGTGAGTCTTCCTGTTGTGGGAGCTTGATACTTTAAACCCCAGCTAGTTCAGCCGGAGCGGCTACAGGCGCCCCCTACAGACGTAAGTATCTCTGGAAGCAGCGGGTCCCTGGAACTGAAATGAATGGGGTTCAGCTCCAGAGACCCCCCTGCTTCACACCCGTGTTAAAAGAATCAAAACCTGATGAATTGTTCCTTTAAAACCCAGGATGTACCCGGCGGTACCTTTGCCCGGCATGTATGTCAAAAACCAGGGGGTCCCCAGAGCCAAAAATAACGCCATTCAGTCCCCTGGTTTCCATCCTGTAAAAAGGAGGTGTGGTAGAAGGTTGGGTGGGAAGGGTGAGGGGGGCACTGCATTAAAACTGTGATCAGCGGCTTTGCAAAACCACTAGCCTACTGCTTTTTTAAAAATGCCTTTCCAGGGATTTTAGAAAACAATATGCCGTTATTTCTACGGCTCCTGTCTCTATGGTAAATAAGTCATGGTAAATGTATGCGGGTAGGAAGGGTTGAGCCATAGCCAGACAGTTACAACATTCAATACAATTACTGTCAGGGCTTTTTGTGTCGGGGGAACAGAGTTTTGGTTCTTCTTTGTTGTTGTAGGGATCACGGATAAGCTGAAAGAGCACAGAGTTATAGATATGCACAACGGGGAATTTGAGATCCATAAAAACCCAGTTTGTGAAACATCCGGTTGATGCATTTTGTGCCGTCCTTATGGCAGAGGAAAGTGATGCCAGCAAAAGAGGGGTTAAAAATATATGCTTACTAATTAGTTGCCCTGTGTCCTTATTTCGGTAATGTGCAAATAGCGCTGATCCGGAGCGATCGCGCCAGGATTTCCGGATCGGCGCTGTTGGCACTTTACAGGATAAGGGCCTGTGTTGGATGCTCTTGCCCGCACCCTGTGTGACGACTCCCTGTGTTTGAATCAGTCTGTATGATAATTCTGTGCCTGGCTGCATTATACAGTATATCTGGAACACCTCTTCCCCCGGCCAACAGAAGAGGAGCCACGCCCAAGTGTCCCAATGTCTGTCAGGCGTTGTGTTAAAAGTGCCAGTGTCTCTCAGAGTGCTGGCATCCGTGCAGGCCGGTGTGGTGAGCAAATGAATGGAGGACGCCAAGAACATTTCTTAACTGTATTATTAACAGGAACAGGCCAATCCTGTGTGCATCTTCTTTGCAATGCTCATGCAGCATTTCCAGAGAGGCACAGTTCTTACTTCGTTATCCATAGTACAGGCACGATGATAACAGAGGATGGTGGTTCCTCACCACTGAGATCCATGGGCAGGGTGCAGTCTCACCTAAGCCTTCACCCTATCACCTTGGTACAGAACTGGAGAGATTATTTCCCTCCTGCAATCCCCTGGTGATACTCCTAGGCCTTAACTAGTTCTCTAGTCTGAAGTACCCGTATTCCCTTATTGTGGGTGGAACACACCTCAGGGCCATGTAGTGGGACGTTATCTCTTTAGTGGACACTTCCCTGTTCTGAAAAACAACAAAGGGCTTCTATCCCAGTTACACCAATTCTTATCTATGTACGGGTGAGATCCCCTTCTCTTGTTCCTCATGGGATCCAGGTCCCTCCTATTTATAACCCAACCCCAACTCTTTGTCTGGGCAGAAAAGGGGCAGAGCTTAGCTTATGCCGAGTCTCTTCGAACGATATGACCATTCCAGCACTGTTTTAAAGTAAAACCCTTTTTTGGGCTTCATTCATTGTAACATCGCCGGAAGAAGAGATCAGTGTATCTCGAAAGCTCGCACACATAAAAGCATTTCGTTAGCCACTGAGCGGTATAATCGACTCATTTTTGATTACCAAAGCTCGGCTAACACGGTATCGATACCTCTATCTACATCTATATATACATACATAAAAAATAGCATAAAATCATAGAAAATAAGAGTGTTGCAGGGATTTTTTTATCTCTGACTGCAATGATGAAAAATGTGCAATTGGGTTGTTTGTCAAAGGGGGAATTTGTGACACTGCTTGATGAATGTTTAGGATTTGTAGCCATAAAACAAATTGTCTGTTGAAGCAAAGAATTTGGTTTTCAGAGTCTGGAGCTGCTAGTAACATGCAGAACCAAAAAACACTTTCATCTTTTATATTCATTTTGTATACATAGAAGTTTACACGCAACCACACAGTGACCATACGCAACCACACAGTGACCATACGCAAGCACACACTGACCACACGCAAGCACACACTGACACCACAACACACAGTGACCACACGCAACGCTCACATGACCATCACTCAACGCACACAGTGACCACACGCAACCTCACACGACCACCGCAACACACTAGACCACACCAACCCACACACGGACCACACGAACAGACACACCGTGAACCCCACGCAACAACCACACACTGGACCAAACGCAACACACACTGACCACACGCAACCACACACTGACCATACGCAAGCACACAGTGACCACACGCAACAACACACTGACCACACGCAACCACACACTGACCACACGCAACCACACACTGACCACAAGCAACCACACACTGACCATACGCAAGCACACAGTGACCACACGCAACAACACACTGACCACACGCAACCACACACTGACCACACGCAACCACACACTGACCACACGCAAGCACACACTGACCACACGCAAGCACACACTGACCACACACTGACCACACGCAAGCACACACTGACCACACGCAACCACACACTGACCACAAGCAACCACACACTGACCATATGCAAGCACACACTGACCACACGCAAGCACACACTGACCACACGCAACCACACACGCAACCACACACTGACCACACGCAACCACACACTGACCACACGCAACCACACACGCAACCACACACGCAACCACACACAGACCACACGCAACCACACACTGACCACACGCAACCACACACTGTCCACACGCAACAACACACTGACCACACACTGACCACACGCAACCACACACTGACCAAACACAACCACACACTGACCATACTACCTATTCTATCTATTTCTGAAATAAAAAAAAATAAAAATCTATTTCTGAAATAAAAATCTGCGTTATGGGGAAGGTAATAATACTTGTATATCTGGATTTATATATATGTAACCCTCCCTGCCCGGCTCATAGGGAGTTAACATCAATGTCTCTTATCTTAGCTTCCTATAATGTGGTTAGCTTCATCAGGATGCTGGATTTGGACGGCTGGGTGATGAAATAGCAATGATGGGCGCCAGGAACTTTATTCATTCAACAACAGCTTTATTAATACAGTACAGCCCATACAATGACTTGGTATAGGCATAACTACATTCGTCCTGACGCTGTCTGAACCTTCTTCCCCAGCTGCCCCTATCTCATCCCGCTAGGGAGCTGCTGGGGCTTTATCGTTACCTACGGTAATCCACTGCTGGGTAGCTTCGGTAGGACTCCATATCATATGGGGTCCCTGTAAGGCCCAATGCAAATCTCTCCTTGCCGGGGATAACTGTCCCTCCCTTGAGGGAACTGCATGCCACCTTGTGGTACTGGAGCGAGGCCAACTATGGACCCTCCGATGGGGCTGGTTTGACTATGGAGCAAGACTACGGCCTGTTGATTCCCTTTTGGCATAGATTGCCTCTCCATGAACCCTCAACGGTGAAGGGAACCATCACTATGGTACGCTACCTAACCAGGGTACTGACCCTCTCTATAAAGTAATAAAAGGGGATCCTTACCCTATACTATCATATGAATGTATATACACTATTAACATTGAGATCCCACTACATCAACTCCTCCGGGGACCTGCCTTCCAGAACCTTGCCCCTGTGTCTATACATACGTCATGATGTCACTGTCTCCAGGCAGAAGCGGGCGGGGCGCCACCTCTGCTGAGTCACCCCAGCACCATGTGATGGGAAAGGGGTATTACTTCTGTGTGGGGCCACGCAGTTAACTCCTTAAGGCCCTGGTAATTCCAAAGGGAGTTACATGTATATGATGTACATGATATGTACATAAAATACACGTTTTGTTTCTGAATAAAGTGATCCTTGCATATAATAAATTGCATGTTTTATGGAGGGGATTGCTTGCAAGTTTCTGTATCCCACATATGTATATGTATTTTCATACATACATATGAGAAATACATATATTTACAAAAGAGCATTTGATTCAGTCTACACCTCAGCCGTTTTAGATTAATAAAACAAAGGCACATTTCGACTGAAAACTGCCTGGTGGGCTGCTTTCAGTGGATATAGAATAAGGCCCACAGTGTTGCTCGTACATTGATATTGTATTATGAGAATGCTATGACAACCATTAGATAACATGAAGATACAAGCAAGATAAGGATCAGCACGGATGTACGACAGGGAGACACCATGTCACCAAAGCTTTTCACAGCAATATACAGTATATATGTGTGACGGGGAGGAAAGGGTTAATACACGATTTGCCATGCATTACTGTTGTTGCCCTGTCCCCGCCATTTTTATTCCCCATTTGCAGGCCATTCCCTGTCTGCGAGGGTAAAAGACAAGATGCATTGCTTGCCATACCCTCTAACCGACACATGATGGCAGATCTTAAATTTTAGGCAGGAGGTATTTTTTTGTAAGTCCAAGCAGGAATTACTTGGACATCCAGCTGTGATATGGGTGAATGAGCTTCGGTATTTTTATGACCAAGCCTCAAAGGGCTATAGTTATTTTTTATGGCAGAGCCTCAAAGGGTTAGGCTTTCTCTCACAGATTTAGATTCCCCCTGTCTAAAAGAGTATCAATTATGAAAAGACCCAGAGACCCATAATGTATACAATACTGGCATACTGATGCACAGCAGATGTCAGGCTAGTGACACCTTCGAGTCAGAGACCAGACACAGTGGCCCCAAGTTATGGGTGTAGCCCAGATATGCTAAGTGGCCTGGGCGTCAACCTGACCCATATGCCCTGCCCACCGGACAGCCCTTTTGACCGGTCTTATGAATTGTGGGTCACTTGGCTATTCGTGTTTTTTTTTGTTCCCACGAGGGGATTGGATCCACATGTTAAAGATAGCTTTGGGCAGTCTATAACTGTGGCTTCCCAAGGATTCCCAGTGTGATTCCTGAATTTTAATCCATGATGTAAAGATGCAAGACTTTGTTCCAGCACAGCAGCAACCAGTCCAGGAGTGAAGGGGTTAATAACCACATAACCACAGGACTTTTAAAACCAAGGCTGCATTTCTTGCGCTTGCAAGCAGAGGACAATTTCTTTTGTTTCAAAGGACAATTTCTTTCATTCCTTGATTCCCGTAAGTGTTGTTTTCAAGTGTATTCTGCAGATGTCGTGTGTTTGTCTATTAAGGAAATAAATCACAATTTATTTTGCAACTTGTTCTGTTCAATCAAGTACCCAGAAATATAAATGTGTTGATAAAAGTTGGTGTCATCGTGACAATATGTAACACCCTTAGGACGCATATTGATGGCCATACCCTCGGGCCCATGGCTTTGAGACACTGATAGAACTTAGATTGTAGGACATTGGGAGTATGACATTGCAGGAGAGGAGTGGCAAGAGATATCGTCTAGTAGCAGCACGTGATGAGGAGAGCACTGCAGGGTACGAGAGAGAAGGAGTGCCTGTCCCGAGCAGCCTGGCGAAAGATACAGCATGTAGCAGAGCCTTTCCAGTCTCAGAGCAGCGCGTACGGAACGATCCCGGAGAATACTCCACCGGTGTAAAGGGGACCCACGTAAACCTGTGTGTCCCAAAGCAGTGAGTAGCCCACCTGGAACCATCTCCAGGGGACCTCCCTTACTACCCTGCAGTATCCTTTTCATTGTACACGCTTATACCACTCTTGAGCTCCAACATTGTGCCGGCACCAACAGGGCCCTATAGTTAGTATCAGGGCCACCGGGACTAAGTAAGAGACATCGCGGGACAATTGTGCAGTGAGGTCCCTCCTTAATCTCACCTTGCAAGTGAGATATGTGTTGTTCAGGGACCTTGGCGTACGAGGATCTCTGTATGTAATAATTGTGCTCTGCATGCATAAAGTACAGTTACGCAAAAGACACGTTACTCTGTGTTGTCTGACCCCAGCCTGTTTCCGGTCGGCTGATTATTCTCTATCCCATACAGGGGAGGCAGACGTGGGCATCTGCCCTATTATCTCAATAGTAAGATACCTAGGGAAATAAAGAGGTGTTACATACTGTATACTAATATATATATATATATATATATATATACACACACACACACATACATACATACATACATACACACACACACACACACACATACATTATATGTGTGTGTATATATATATATATATATAAACACACACACACACACACACACATATTACACATACATACACGCTTGGGAAATAGAAGTGAACACTAACTTAACCCATTTGCTCCCAGAGAAGCCAGCAAAGCATTTAAGGCGCCTCTGGCCGCGAAAGGATTACATTGATCCTTAGAGAGACGTGTTTAAAATATATCACTAAGCCCTTCTTCAATACTGTATGTGGCCAGTTTACGGAAAGAAATCCCACCGTATCCCTTTTATTCAAAGCACCTCAACCCCGTGAGGCACCCTTGACCGCCCTGTTGCAGCCCAATTCCTATTTTCCCATAGACTGAAGCAGACGTGCTCAGAAAGTCTTCCTTTTCCAGTTTAATTTGAAATAAAACTTTTTCTCGGCCTCCTCCCCTCGTGGTACAGAACCAATAATGAACAAGCGAGTTGTCGAGAGGGTGGAATGCAACGTACAACATCTCACCGGCAAGTCACAGGGAAGAGAGAGAGTCTGACTCCCAACGGGTTTCTCTTTTATTAGCTGCGACAAGGCAGCACGAGGCTACACGCGGATTTTACATTTGTTCTCCTGCTACCCCGCGTCTGCAGGCAAAACACGTAGCACTGTATACTGGAGTTGCAATAACAGGGGGGTGCTCGGGGATGGGAAAGTTTCCCTTCACTTAGCAAGTTGTCGATCATTCGTTTATCAAAAGGATGCAACTAAATGAGTCCTTCGTGAACAGACTTCGGATCAAAAGGGAGAGATTCACTAATAAATGGTAAGCCGATTTGGGAGGAGCGAAGGTATTTTTTGCATTTGTTTTCCAGAAATGCCTGAAGTGCTTCTTCCCATTATCTGTTAATATATAATTTGTGCGAGTGGTCATTTATGTATGAGTGGAATTAGGTACTCTGTTTAATTCTTTTTTTCATTACTGTTACACAAACACTCGGTAATATATGTTTTAAGTAATAACATTAAAAGTTATATTTTAATTCAGCGGTGTGGGACTTTAATAAAAAGCGCTTGCGCAAGGGGCGGGGAATGGAAGTACCGCCATATATGCTCATTTTGCAGCGGTGGCCACTCAGTGCAAAAGTGCTTCAAAAGAGCTAGGACCACCGGCAAGCAGTCTGATGTCAGCGCCCCGGGAAGGGCGGCGACGCCAATGAAATGAGAGTGCATTATGCCATGGCTCCAGGCTTACCCCTGTCAGGTGACAGCGTATTTTCTTGAAAGAAGCTTTAGAGAGGGGTTAGAGAGGGTTTTTATCATCCCAGTCGAGTCCAATTTGGTAACCTCGCGCGCGAGTCGCAATCTTAAATCAGCCATTACTTACTCGCACGTCGGTCGGGAAAAAATCAACAAAGAGGTAAGCCTGGGACACACGGCAGGGCCGTTTCACTCACTGCCCATACACAATCTGATATTATATAGCTTTTCCCCCATCAAGGAGCTCAGTAACCAGCACATAATATTCTGTTCTGACAACCTGGGGGTGGTGGGAGCGGTGAACAGCCTCTCAGCAACATCAAGCCCGGCGATACGGCTGTTGCGGAGGCTGGTGCTGCTTTGCATGCGCAGCAACATCAACTTTAACGCCAAGCATGTCCCGGGGAGATTAAAACGTGATAGTGGATGCCTTACTGCGTTTCAATTGGACAGCGTTTAGGCGAGCAGTGGCAAATGTCACAGGTCTAACGTGCCCGCGTCACCTTTGATAGCGGAGTAATGGAGTCCAGCGCCTATACGGCTACATCAGGGCCAAAGGGCACGGCAACGGGCAAATGCAAGATTACTAACATTGTTTTCTATCCCTCTCCGTGGACAGCTGTGCAAGAGCCCGGGAGGGGTGGATCGTGGGTAACTCCTTCATTCATTGGGCGCACGAATGGGGTTCATCTATGGATATCCCCCCATTCCCATGCTTGGGGCGGGGGGAGCATGGCCAATTGCTGGCTGCTGGGCAAGGGTCTCCCCCCCCCATTCACATGCTTGGGGCCGGGGGAGAGAGTGTGGCCAATTGCTGGCTGGGCGAGGATATCCCCCCCCCCCCATTCACTATTGAGAAAGGTTTTGGAGATGTTCCTAAGGAACATCGAGGGGATTTTGCTAGAAGATGTAAGGTCAGAGGTCGCAGCTTTGGGTGGGCGTGTCGGCCCCAGGGGAGCCGGTGCCCGGCAGAGGGGCCTCAGGGTGGCGGAGCTGCTGCGCCAGCCAAGCTCAGGAGATGGAGAACAGGCGAGGACTTTAGGGTCCACCTGTCAGCTGGAGCCCCTAGAACAGCTCGGCAGACTGGAGGCGCCGGCTTTAGGGCCGGGCAATGCCCAATCAAAGCTGGCAAAAGGTTGGGCGCCAGCTTTAGGGCTGGGCCTAAGCTGACCCTAGGGGCGGGAGGGGGAGGGAATGCAGCCCAACATCGGGTGATAAGGATCTCCCAGTCCCATGTTGCGGTGCGGGGGGAGGGAGCTCGGCCAATTGCCGGCTGGGCGAGGATATACCCCCCTCACATGGTTGGTGCGGGGAGAGGGAGTGCAGCCACTGGGCAAGAATTCCCCCCCCCCCCCCTATTTCGCATGAATCATGCTGGGCTGGCGGGCAGGCTGGTGGGTTTTATCAGTGGATGTTAAAATAAAGCTGAGAACTTTTTATTCCAACGTTGTGTGGTCTCAAGTTATTGGTTTAGCGTTACGAAGGAGGGGCGGCACATTAAGGCTTTAAGCATATAGCCAATAAAGAATATCACTTGTGAGCACATTCACATGTCTTAGACAGGTCTGCAACCCTGCCTTTCACCATAATCACCTAGCATACAGGTGCAGCAAGGGATTCTGGGAAATGACATGTAAATGGTCATACAATGTGTGTGACCTTTGGCTTAAAAGCCATTTTTACATGGGACCCTTATAAGCAAATGCTATATATATATATATATATATATATATAAATATATATATATATATATATATAAAAACAAGAAACAAACAGAAGCCCAAAGAAACACTCAAGCGTATCCACAATAATACAAAAATGTATTAATGCAATATCAGAAAAATACACACAACATATAATTAAAATACCTGAGGACAACCCTTTATACCAAGAGTGACTGCCTACCAAAGAGTACTTATACTATATACTATACACATACACACATATATATATATATATATATTATATATATATATATAAGTATAAATAACGTTGGGTTGACAAATCACCAAAAAATCTACTCGCCACACAAAAAAATCTACTCGCCACCTAGTACCAAACGTGTGCTGCTTGGGCCAATATTTACTCGCCCGGGGGTTAAATCCACTCTGTATATATATATATATATATATATATATATATATATGATTCTGGGCTTTAATGGCCTAGGATAGTACAGAAATACGAGCCCGTGACAACTAGAAACTAGACCTGGAACTTTAAGTTTGCAAATAAATAAAAAAGCAGCTGTGTTTGTATCTCCTGCAGGATCACTTCCAAGCACTGTCTGACATGATCTTAGTGTGACATGCAATGGTTTCACATCACTGGCCTACTGTATATACCTGCGAGTCTGGTGCCTGAATGTCAGCAGCCTCCCTCCCTGCAGACAATAGCATCAATCACAATGTCAGCGTCCCTTTTGTCACGGCTGCGGACGGGAAGACAGAAGCCATTTGTCTGAATGTCATTCAAGGAGGGAAAAATATATATATATATATGTGCACACATGGGTGTATATGCTTATACGGGTTCATGTTTAAATGGAGATGAAGCAAAAAGTGACACCCTGTGAGTGCTCATTTGTATGTCATTACCCAGAATCCCTTGCTACTGTGGATGCACACTAAGCTAAGAGATGATGGGGGGAAGACAGGATTGCAGACCTGTCTGAGACGTGAATGTGCTCACAAGTTATATATTTTTTTTACTGTACAAAACACTAGCAATCCCTCAGCCCAACACATACTCATGTTGTACCCATAAGACTGCACCCAATTTGCTAGTGAAAGTAGCATGTTAAAAGGTGGGAAACAAATTAACCCTTGCAGTGCTAACAGGGGCCACCATCCAGAGTGTTGCTACAGCAAATGAATGTACAACAAGCAGACACATCTCTAAACTTTTTAGCGGGTGGATGGAAATAACCAGAGCAGCGCAGGCAGGAAGCTGATCTGCCTTCTGCCCTCTTGTTCCATTGCGGGGGTCAGGAACTCCTGTTCTAGCTGTCTTAGTTATAAACTGCAGACAATTCCACAGGGGGGGATGCAGGTCGTCCTCATGTACGCACCTATCCCAGAGAGGGAAGAGAGGCAGCTCCGTGTATGACAAATGAAACATCGCTACGTTGACACCAAGACTACGGCTAGTAAGAACAAATTATGGATATCAGTAATACAGCTTAAATATATCATAAATACTTACATGTCTACTTTATTTATTGCTACACTGTGGCATTATCTTTAAAATGTAAAGGGCTGAAGAGTTTTGCTTAGTGGTAAGCACACTGCATTTGAAATGGGTGAGGTCCAATGCCCGTGTTAGCTCTTCTGCTGACCTTGGGCAGGTCACTTTACTTCCAGGCCCAGTGTCTCTGGAAACCAAAGAGATTGTAAGCTCTGTGGGGCAAGGAAAAGGGCATGGTTAGAGGGAGGAGTATAATATATATATATATTTATAAAGAGATGGGACAAAAGGCAGAAGGATGGAGACTGACAGAGAAAGGGGATCTCTTTTCACAAGGGGACAGTAGCGGGATTAAACATTGCCAGGTCTGGTTGGGTAGAAACCTCTCTGGCCAACGATCTATGTCAAATATAAACAAAAGCATCCGAGACATCTGAGTTTCACAGTATGTAGAGATACTCAGCGTCATTATATAGTCACTCAGCATATTCAGTTTTCATTTGGCAAACCCTAATATATGCCGCAATGGGATTAGTAGAATATTGGAGTCAAAAAGTAACTTGTAACCCATGTTCCCCCACCCTCTGGGAGAATCACTGCGATTGCCTGGTGATGGTGCTACCTGTTGGTTCACAGGAAGGACCTGAGTGCCTGCCGGTGGTTGTGGAGACGAACAGAACAGGTTTTAGGGTTCTTTCTCAGTTCTTCACACGGTGCAGCGCCTCCATTCCCCGCAGACCCCAACAGAGCTGGGTGCAGTCCCCGCAGGAAAGCTCTCTGGTACACCCCCTGAATAACTGCACTCTCAGGCAGGAGTATATAAAACAGGAACGGTCTTTATTCTTCAAACTGATCAGCATACAACAGGTACATTTGGATGGGTCCCTGGACTCAACCCCCAGGTCTTGAGGCCCTAATGGTCTATCCCTAGCTTCCTTATTCCCTGGTGGAATAAGGGATAGTTTCCCCACTCCCCTAAGGGAGAGGGTCTCTCCAACACTCAGAACTCAGAACCAGAACTGAACACCAGAGACTCAGCTCTGAACCACTACATTTAGGCTGTGCAGCCCCTTATGTACCCAGGGAGAAGGTTCCAGGTCTGAGACCCTGATTGGGCAGAACACAGACCCTAGGCCCACCCTTCCCTGTCACTCAAGGGAGCTGCTTACTGCAGGGGAAAACCCAGATTAACCCTAACACTGCCTGCACCTGTACCAGGGCGTATGTGTTAGACAGAGCAGATTAGTAGCCAAGAGGATATATTGCTACACTTTATATCCACTTTACAGATGAACTGTCTAGAAGAACATCTGTGTACTTTATTGCTATGCTAATTACACTCTTATAATTAACGACCCTCAACGTTTTCTGCCAAACGCACATTGTCGTTACACATATTACCCTGAACATTGCAGATATTTAAGAAGGATGATTTTATATAATTTATGCCTTATGTTTGTTTGATTCTGCTGTTGTACATCACACGATAGAACAATACAGTCCCACGGCTCAAATGTGCCATTATCCTGTTGTCTGGGATAGAACAACATGGCAGATTTACATGAAGCTTTAACTCCAGTCTGATCATGTCACGAACCTCACTTGGTAGAGAGAGCCAATCAACGGGAAGAAAGACTAAATACATTGTGATGCTTAGAGAGGTCAGCAATGCATTAGGGTTAAATCCCTCATCCATCACTTAACCAGCTCTGCCTGCAGTTGTCCTTTTAAGCTGGGGCTTGGCATTTCGCTGGAGGTGAGGGAGGCCGTAGCGGGCTTCCTCATTAATCTCCTGCAGGATAGCACACCCTGTCCCCCTTGGGCCCTCTTGTTATTCAGTTTTATGGGGCTTCCCATGCAATGATTACCGTAAGCGTATGTGAGCACAGGTTCTCAGACGGAATATTCCTCCTGCTCCTCTTCTATGCTCATCGAACATAAAATGTAGAGATACTGTGCACACAGCTCCCACTGGTTGGGCTGGCCTGGCAGGGAGCTATTTCATGCATATTCAGTGCATCATGTCTTGCTACATGCGAACGGTAATCACAGGTACCATTTATAGCCAGCTAGAGACAGATAAACAGATAGAGGTAGATAGATAGACAAACAGACAGGTAGATAGACTCAGACATATAGGTAGATACATACAGACAGACAGATAAGAAGAGAGATAGATACAGACAGACAGATATGTAGATAGATACAGACAGACAGGTAGATAGCGATAGATGGATAGATAGATACAGACAGACAGACAGACAGTTAGACAGGTAGGTAGATACAAACAGACTGATAGACAGACAGGTAGATAGATACAGACAGACAGACAAACAGACAGACAGACAGAGACAGATAGATTATTAGATATATAGATGATTAAAGAACTAGATGGTTAGATAGAATCAGTGATATCTTTGTTAATACAGATACAATGGTAAATAACTTTTGCTGATAAAATTAGTAACAACAACAATTGTAATACAGATGGATTTTAACTGAACTAGATTATTAAAAATATTAGAGTGAAAACAAGACATACATAAAAGAAATTCAGGGAACACCAAAAAAAGACAAAACAAAAACAAATAGTATTAGTTGCAATTTGCTTTTGGCTGATTGGCAGGACTACTCTCTCTCTCTCTCTCATTCTCTCTCTCTCGTTCTCTCTCTCTCTCGTTCTCTCTCTCCCTCGTTCTCTCTCTCTCGTTCTCTCTCTCTCGTGTTCTCTCTCTCCCTCGTTCTCTCTCTCTCATTCTCTCTCTCTCGTGTTCTCTCTCTCCCTCGTTCTCTCTCTCGTGTTCTCTCTCTCGTGTTCTCTCTCTCGTGTTCTCTCTCTCCCTCGTTCTCTCTCTCTCGTTCTCTCTCTTTCGTGTTCTCTATCTCCCTCGTTCTCTCTCTCTCTCTCTCTCAGGGCTGGGCTCAGGGAATCCCGTACAAATGAGCCCTGCCCACTCGCTCCCCACCCGAAAGCTTTAGGGGTTATCTGCACCATAGAGCCCCCGCTGACAAGGCTACCGCGCACTCACCCCCCCAACCGCCGCCGTGACGAAGGCAATACCTGCCTTTAAAATGTCCACCTCAGGTATGTCAGCAAAGGAATGGAAGCAGGCACACGGTCTTTCTAAAGGTGCAGTTTATTGTGCCACCAAAGGTCCAACGTTTCGGCAAATAGATTGCCTTTATCAAGGAGAGGGCCTTTAGAAAGACCGTGTGCCTGCTTCCATTCCTTTGCTCAAGTACTTCTGGGATGTCTGGACCTCCCTGGACACAGCGCACCGGCAGATAAGTACCCCCCTCCAGCACCTACCAGCGGTGTGCATGTGCTTCTACATATCACCTCAGGTATGTCAACATCAAAGTCTTTCTTTTATCCACATTCTGAAAGGGGGAAAAATACAGGGAGTTCCTTCCTGTGCCCCCTGCCCAGTTTAAATCCCCAAAGCCCCGCCCCCCCAATCCTCCGTTGCATGGTGGGAAGAAAAAGGGCGGGGGGCGCGCAGGCAGAAGGGAGGGGTGCGCGCAGGCAGAAGGGAGGGGAAGCAGAATCCGGCCGGCCGGGACAGGGAGGCATTGCGCATCCTAGCGCTGCAGGTGAGGGGACCCCGCGGGGGGCGGGGGGGGGGTTAGGCGGGAAGAGGGAGCCTGGCCCCAGCGGTCATGAGCCCCGTCGGTCATGAGCCCCGTCGCTGAGGGGCTCCAAGCTGCCTTCTCTCTCATTCTCTCTCTCTCTCTCTCATTCTCTCTCTCTCTCTCTCTCTCCTAAAGCATCTAGGTAGCTCCCTTTGCTGATACAACACATCTCATATGCCTTTACCATGACCAGTTGCATAAGCACTAACCATAACACCCTGCGACGGCCGCTCGCTGTGTTCTCCCTACTTACAGTACTCACTTACATTGGAGGTTCTCCTACTTACATACTCAGATTGTAAGCTCTTTGGGTCAGGGACACCTGTTTACTAGCGCTTATTCCCATGACGTCACATATTATTTTGTCACGTATATTACTGCTGTAAAGCGCTATGTACATGGATGGCACTAAACAAATAAAAATATACATACATGAATAGTACAGTATGTATCATTCCATTTATGTACTTATATATACAGGCGGTCCTCGTTATCCAACGTTTCACTTTACAACGAATGGCATATCCAACGCTTTACAATGCAACCTTATGGGCCGTTTTTCGACGCCGGAATGTGTTATCCAACGCTCACCGTCACTGATTAACATGGGACTCACTTTACAACGGTTTCACCATCCAACGCTACTTCCAGAATGGATTCCGGTGGATAACCGAGGACTGCCTGTGTATATAAGTACATAAATGTATATATATATATATGAATATATATATATATACACATACACACACATACACATACACATACACACACACACACACACACACATTTAAATGTATACATTTCATGTTTCATATATCCATGTCTTGCACATGCCCTAGGACATCGGTGTACAAACTGGGGGTGCGCCCCCCAGGGGGGGCGCTAGATTTTCTGGGGGGGCGGCAGTTATAGTGCTCCCGCGCTCTCCTCCCAGGCAATTAAATGAAATGCCGGGGGACCGCTCAAGGCCTCTACAATACACTTACGTTCCCTTCAGCGACGCGTCATCCTGGAAACCCGGCGTCAAATGACACCGGGGGGTCACATGACATCACGTTACTATGGCGACATGAAGTCACATGACCCCACGCGTAATTTGACGCCGGGGTGAAGCAGCGGGGGGCGCGCATGGGGAAAAGTTTGCGCACCCCTGCTCTAGAGCCTGGGGAGACAAGGCTAAGCTCTATTAAAAAATAACAATAACTGGATGACCTTGAAAGATTGCCCGCCAGTGACCTTATCAGCCCTCGGGAGTGCCACAGCTCCTGACCCCCCTCTGCCGATGGGACGCCAGACCAGCAGAAGTATAATTGGCAATTGACAACACTTCCCAAACCGTATAGCCCCAAAGGGGAGTGAGACACAATTGGGTCCCAGCCTGACCACCCAATTCGCCAAATAAGTGGCCCCCAGCCTGACCACCCAACTCGCCAAATAAGTGGCCCCCAGCCTGACCACCCAACTCGCCAAATAAGTGGCCCCCAGCCTGACCACCCAACTCCCCCAAGCTGTGAAAAATTATGTATATGTTTAGATTTTATTATGTGTGTGTGTGTGTGTGTATATATATATATTGATACTGTACTGTATGTATATGCAGTGAAAATGGTGACAAGTTTCTTCTGTTGGAACCATTTATCAGACCCCCCTATGCAGCAATTTGATTGATATAATACGTTTCCAGAATTTATACTGTACATACAGTAAAACTTGCCCTCAATTCTCCGGCTTCTCTAATTAGCTGAAGGTTCCGGCCCTGAACCAATAGGAGCAGGAGACATACAAGGAAACTTCCATCTCCCAACATCCTTCTGAGAAAACCCACAGGGTTAATTAAACCCCGGCCCTGGCACCAGGCAGGCAATTATGGGAAACATTTCTGCAGCCGTTCCTGTAAATCTCGGCACCTCTTAACGAATGTCTCTGAATTGCTTTAATTCAGTATCTTTTAAATAATTTAACGGCACGTGTAATAGCACCATAAAACTCTATTATAACTCCATAAAGTGCCCATTCTGAACGGGGGGGCCGGGGGGGGAGGCAGAGCTGTTAATTTGTACAGGAACAACACAAACCGTATATATATTTCCAGATTTTAATGGTTAAACGGACAGATTTACACTGGTTGCGCAAAAATGGCTCCAGTAGCTCTGGCTAGAAATGGCCGAAGTATTATAAAGTAGTAATGCAGCATCCTCCACGCTCTCTGACCCCTCCCCCCTTTTTAATACCATGCTAAGTTCATCTCTGGGGACCCTCTGTTTCCCGAGATACTTACTGGTAAAAGTTGGACCGGTGCTTCCAGTTTAATACCCCGCGCCACACGGGCCAATAGGAAATCGCTTGACCGGTTGACGATGTGGCTTCCTATTGGCCCGCTTGACATGGAAGATTAAGCCACCATCTTGTTTCCCCTGGAGGGGGAACCGCGTGACTTATTTTCCGGAACCAGAACATAGCGTGTTTCAGTTTCCATCTTGGTAAAAAAAAGTGTGTGAAGGATGCGAGTTAAAAAAAAAAAAGAAAAATCGAACAGGGGGAATGGAAACTTAAACCCGGGATTCTTTGGCAGTGAAGGAGTTACATAGTGTTCTTAAAAGATCAAGTTGATTACCTCATTCCTAAATCACACTACTAAGACATGTCATAGGATATGGGAACCATGGGATGGAAGAGGATAACTGAGTAGAGCAAGAGCCAAGAGCGGAGAGTTATGGGAGCCGAGAGCGGAGAGTTATGGGAGCCGAGAGCGGAGTTATGGGAGCCGAGAGGGGAGAGTTATGGGAGCCGAGAGCAGAGGGTTATGGGAGCCGAGAGCGGAGAGTTATGGGAGCCGAGAGGGGAGAGTTATGGGAGCCGAGAGGGGAGAGTTATGGGAGCCGAGAGGGGAGAGTTATGGGAGCCGAAAGGGGAGAGTTATGGGAGCCGAGAGGGGAGAGTTATGGGAGCCGAGAGCGAGTTATGGAGGAGCGAGAGGGGAGATTATGGGAGCCGAGAGAGCGAGGGTGTATGGGAGCCGAGGTAGCGGAGAGTTATGGGAGCCGAGAGGGGGTTTAACCTAGTGTTTTAAAAGATCAAGTGATTAACCTCATCTCCTAATCAACACTACTAAGACTGTCATAAATGATATGGGAACCATGGGATGGAGAGGAATACCTGGTATAGCAAGAGACCGAAGCGGAGAGTTCGAGAATTATGGGACGAAGACGGTTATGTAGCCGAGAGCGAGAGTTAATGAGCGGGAGCTACGAGAGCCGAGAGGGTGAGGGAGTATGGGGAGCCGCAGGTTGGAGAGTATGGGAGCCGAGCGGGGATTTATGGGAGCGCGAGGGGAGAGTTTATGGGATCCGAGAGCAGAGGCGATTATGGGAGCCGAGACCGGAGATGTTATGGGAGCCGATGAAGCGGAGATTTATGGGACGGTAGACCGAGAGGGGAGTTATGGGAGCCGAGAGTGGAGAGTTTATGGGAGCCGCGAGGGATTTATGGGAGCACAAGGGGAGAGTTAGGGAGCCGAGGGATCGTTAGTGGAGCCAGAGCGAGAGTTATGGGAGCGATAGAGGGAGAAAGTTGATGGAGCCGGAGGAGAGTTATTGGAGCCGAGAGGGGAGAGTTATGGGAGCCGAGAGCAATCGAGTATGGGAGCCTAGAGCGGAGAGTTATGGGAGCCAACGAGAGCGGAGAGGTTATGGGAGAGCCAGAGGGTGAAGTTATGGGCGCCGAGAGGGGGTAGTTTGGGAGCCCGAAGCGGAGTTAAGGTTAGGGAGCGGCAGGAGAGGGACCAAGAGAGAGAGTAGGAGAGTTGCAGAGAGTAGGAGCTAAGAGCGAAGCGAAGTTGATGGGAAACCGACGAGGCGGAAGTGTATCAGAGCTAGCCGGAGCAGGAGGTTATGAAGCCGGAGAGAGGGGAGACGTTATGGAGCCAGAGGCGACAGATTTAGGTGAGCCGAGGAGGGAGTGAGAGTTATGGCAGCCGAGAGCGGAGAGTAATGGAGACCAGCGAGAGGGGAGAGTTATGGGAGCGAGAGCGGAGAGTTCTGGGAGCCGAGACGGGAGTTATGGAGCCGAGTAGGGAGAGTTACTAGGAGCAGAGGGGGTAGTTTATGGAGCAGAGGGTGAGGGTTATGGGAAGCCGAGAGCGGAGAGTTATAGGGACGAGATGGAGTGATGGGAGCGTAGGGAGAGTTATGGGAGCCGAGAGCGAGAGTTATGGAAAGGCCGTGAGCGGAGTTATGGAGCCGAGAGCGGAAAGTTATGTAGAGGAGACGATTATGGCGGAGGGGAGGTTTATGGGAGCCGAGAGGGAGGGGCCAGGGGAGGTCTATGGGCAGAGCGAGGGAGGGAAAAGAAGTTTATGGGGAGCCCAGAGCGCAGGAGTTATGGAGACGAGAGGGGTGAGAGTATGGGATGCGAGAGCCAGAGAGGGGAGTTATGCGAGAGTAAGTTCTAGCGGTAGGATAGCAGCGAGGAGTATGGAGCAAGAGGGGAATTATGAGGAGACGAGAGGGGAGAGTTATGGGGGGATCGGGGAGTTATGGAGAGCCGAGAGAGTTATGGAAGCCAGAAGGTGGAGAGTTATGGGAGCGAGAGCAGGAGTTAGAGTTATGGGAGCGTCGAGAGTCGGAGGAGCTTTATGGAGCCGAGAGGGGGATACAGGTTCTTAAAAGATCAAGTTGATTACCTCATTCCTAATCACACTACTAATACATGTCATAAGGATATTGGACTCATGGTATGGAAGAGGATAACTGAGTAAGAGCACAGACCGAGCGGAGAGTTATGGGGACCGGAGCGGAGATTTGGAGCCGAGAGCCGAGAGGGATTTTATGGGAAGCCGAGAGGGTAGGTTAGGGAGCCAGAGGGGAGTTATGGGAGCCGAGAGGGGAGAGTTATGGGACCGAGAGGGGAGGTTATGGGAGCCAGAGGCGGAGCAGAGGTTATGGAGCCGAGAGGGAGAGTGTATGGGACCGAAGGGAGAGTTTGGGAGCCGAGAGGGGAGAGTTATGAGCATCTAGAGCAGAGAGTTATGGGAGCCGAGAGGGAGAGTTTGGGGAAGCCGAGAGGAGAGTTATGGGAGCCAAGAGGCGGAGAATTATGGGAGCGAGAGGGGGTAGTTATGGAGCCCGAGAGCGTGAGTTATGGGAGCCTAGATGCGGATATTATATGGGAGCAAGAGGAGAGTTTTTTGGAGGCCGAGAGCGAAGAGTTTATGGGAGCCTAGGAGTCGGAGTTATGGGAGCCGAGAGGTGACGGAGTTATGGAACCCGACGAGGGTAACGGTTATGTGGTAGCAACGAGAGGGGAGAGTTATGGGAGCCGAGAGAGGAGCGTTATGGGAGCCAAGAGAGGAGAGGTGAGTTATGGGAGACCGAGATGGGGAGAGTTACATGATGGGTAGAGCCGATAGCAGAGATTAGGGGAGCCGAACGGAGAGTTATGGGAGCCGAGGAGATTATGGAGCCGAGAGGGAGTTAATGGGAGCCGAGAGGGGAGAGTTAATGGGACGCGAGAGGGGGAGAGTATGGTAGCCGAGAAGGGAGATTTAGGAAGTCCGAGAGGGGAAGTTATGGGAGCCAGACGCTAGAGTTTATGGGAGCCGAGAGGGAAGTTATGGGAGCCCGAGAGGGGAGAGTATGGGAAGCCGAATGGGAAAGACGTTTTGGTGGCCGAGAGTCGGAGAGTTATGGAGCCGACAGCGGAGAGTTATGGGCTGCCGAGAGCGGAGAGTTAGGGGACAGAGGGGAGAGTTTGGAAGAGGCGAGATGCTAGAGGTTATGGGAGCCGAGAGGGGGAGGTGTTATGGGGCGAGAACGGAGAGTTATTGGATCCGAGAGGGGAGAGTTATGGGAGGACCGAGTAGCGGAGAGTTATGGGAGCCGAGAGGGGAGAGTTTATGGGAGCAGAGAGCGGAAAGTTTGGGAGGCCGAGAGCGAGAGGAGAGTTATGGGAGCCGAGAGGGGAGAGTTATTAATGGAGCGAGAGGCAGAGACTGGGATGTTGATGGGAGCCAACCGGAGGCGAGAGTTATGGGTAGCCCAGCGCGATATGCAGCCGAGAGGGAGAGTTATGGGAGCGAGAGCGCGAGAGTTATGGGAGCCGAGAGCGGAGAGGTAGGTTATGGAGCCGAAGAGCGGGAGTTGGGAGCCGAGAGACGGGAGAGTTTGGTACCCCAGAGCGCAATTAGCGGGGCGAGAGGGGAGTAGTTATTGGAGCCGAGTAGGCGGAGAGTTATGAGAGGCGCGAGGGGAGAGTTATGGAGCCGAGAGGGGAGAGTTTATGGGAGCCGAGACTGGGAGAGTATGAGGAGCCGAGGAGCGAGTTCGGAAGAGTTATGGGAGCCTGAGAGCGAGAGTTATGGAGCGAAGGGTTGAGGGTTATAGGGAGCCGAGAGGGGAGAGGTTAGGGAGCCCGGCGCAGAGTTAGGGGAGCCGAGAGGGGAGAGTTTATGGGAACCGAAGGGAGGGAGCCTCTTCTTCCTCCTTCTTTTTTACCTTCTTTCTCTTTCTCTTTTCTTCTCTTTTTTTTTCCCCATGACGCTTCGGAGCGACTCTTTTTCTCCCTCCCTTTCTTCTCTTTTTTTTTTTCTCTCAAAGAGAGTGGAGGTGGCGGTATGTTGAATTTGGGTATGCTCTCGCCTTCAAGCGGAGACCCTCAATGGAATCCGTAGTCTAGCGATACCCCGTTACGCCGAGGTTTGGTTGACGCTTGGGAGTTATGGGACCACAGAGCGAAGTTATGGAGCCGAGAGGGGAGTATGGGAGCCGAGAGGGGAGAGTTATGGGAGATATGGGAGCCGAGAGGGGAGAGTTATGGAGCCGAGAGGGGAGAGTTATGGGAGCCCGAGAGGGGAGAGTTATGGGAGCCGAGAGGGAGAGTTATGGGAGCGAGAGGGGAGAGTTAGGGGGGAGCAGGCGATGGGAGGTTATGGGAGCCGAGAGTTGATAGAAGGAGCGAGGAGAGTTATTGGAGCCGAGAGGGAGTTATGGGAGCCGAGAGCGGAGATTATGGGGAGCGAGGATGAAGAGGTTATGGGAGCCGAGAGGGGAGAGTTATGGTGGAGATGAGAGCCAAGAGTTATGGGAGCAGTAGAGCGGAGAGTTATGGGAGCTGAGAAGTTAACCACGAGGGAGAGAGGAAAAGGATGGAGGGAGGTTCCATGACAGTATTATTTGGCTAAATTTAAATTGAAACACGATTAGGGAAGGTGTATATGTAATCTTGATGTATGAAAAGTGATATATAAGATGGTAGTTCCCCTCCTCCTTCTTTCTTTTTTTATTTTGTAACACCCCCTCCCCCTTGACATTGTTTATTGAAAATCTTAATAAAAATATTATTAAAAAGAATTACAGATTAAGTTGAAGCCTATGTTTACTAAGTGCTATGCCACCTTCCAGCTCGTTTGGTCCTGATCGGCAAAACGGTTCTAAGGTTTTGGCACGCCTTGCCTTCCTTTCATCTTTTCGTCGATCTGGCCCAATGTGCCCAAACAATTCACAATCTGTGGTGTTATTTATACAGTGGTTTTCAGAACTCGTCCTACCGAAGGAATACAAGATAACAGACCCTGCAACACTACTTATAATTACCACTTGGTTTGTGTCTGCCAGCTACCCGAACCGGGAAAAACCAGAGGAACAGGGACGGCACCAGATGTATCCAAGGAGAAACGCCATTGCTTTCAACACTATTACTTTTATCTCATGATACACAACACTGTTTTCCGCCTGGTTCGGGCGCCAGTTCGAAGGCCGGAGTGTAACGATGCTCGTCTCAAGCAGAAGCGACCCGCCGCCTGAGGTAGAGGTGAAAAAAACCGACCCGAGCCAATGGATAGAGTCCTAAAGAGTAGTGAGTCGTATAGCAGAAGGTTGTTCAGGCTGGCAGCAGTTTTGCGTATTCGGTGGTGGGATGCAGAGTGAGGCGCTGAAATAAAAGGTTAGTCAGTACTTGCAAGGTCAGGGCGGGCTGAAGACAAAGGTAGTCGAGGTTACTTGAGCCGGGTCTGGTACCGAGGAAGACAATATGTGAGCGCGTCGCTGTACCGGCATAAACTGGAACTTTGCTCGTCAACTTCCTGCTTACAGGGCTGTCCTATTAAAGGAAGTTGGCAGGAGCAAAAATGGACGATTCTGCCACAGAGGGCGAGTAAGAACCGATCCTGGACCGATCTCTGAAAACCCGGCAGATTTTGCCAACCTCATACGGCGGGCTTGGCAGCAAATAGACCATTTTTTTTCTTTGAAGAATTCTCTTCTTTTTTTTTAACAACCGAAAAAACTGTCAATGTTTTTCTCGACTACGGATTTAAAAGGATTTATTTATCGCACACTCTATACAAAAAAATCTATGCAATGTGTTTACCCTTTGAGTGAGTGCCCCATGAACATAGCTACCAACGTCCTGACTCGCCCCCCCCCAGGAACCCCAGGACTTAAGAGCCACTTATGGGCTATTTGCCCGTTTATACTGCGGAGTTGCTGAACGCACCGTGACCCCCGACAGGGGCCGAAATGGGACACCCCTTCCTGCTTCCCCATTTGCTTCACCTGGATGCCAACCGTGATCGGCCAACATGTGATCGGTCGCCAACACTGTGATCGTGTCAAACAATCGCATTCTGTCGAAGGGCGTTGGCACTCTGGTGTCCGGCGACCCCATCGGCAAAGGGTAACTGTCGACCCCGCTCTACGCAGACAGCAGATGGCAACGGGTTGGTGTCACCGCCTTTGGTTTGACCCTATTGGGGTGTACATCCTTGACAACCGTTAGGTGGCACTCGATATAATACGTATATTGGAACTGTGCGTGTGGTCTCTCATGCATTTGCATACGGCAGCGAGTCCCCCTTAGGCTGCCTCTCTTACTAACATCAGAGAACTCAGTTTGCAAGTCAGATGAATCAGGCAACCGACGAACGGGCTGATAAAGAGCCAGCTCCGCTCTCCACATATTAAAGCGACTATTGACTAGAAACGCTAGCGAGAGTCAGTGCAATTTAATATAGGGTGAATGATTTTTGACTGGCCGGCAATCTAACAGATGCAGGGGAATGCTAATACACAAGCATGGAAACTGTTCAAAGTGCTGCTTCTAATTACATCGTAATCAAGGTGCAATCTCTCCGAATATATTTTATTCCTGTTTTCCTAAAGTTTATCCCCCACATTCTATTGTAAACTTCCTTGCTGGTTTTGAACTGGGAGATAGTCTTTTTGAAAATGTCTTCATCTTGATATTACAGTATGTTGTATGCACTGTGTTGTGTGTGTATAAATATAAATATATATATATATACATATATATATTATATATATATATATAATATATATATATCTATATATAAATCATGAGCCAGTAAAGAAACACTGTGTGGCACATTCACATTCTTACACAGTGCGAACCCGCTTTCCACCTTATCACCTAGCACCGTGCTTACACTGCAGCAAGGGATTCGTGCAATGGCATGCAAATGGTCACACAATGTGTCCCCTTTTGTCTGAAATCCATTTTTACATGGAACCTTATAGCAATTGCTCGCTGTTCACACAGCTTTTAAGCACAGCATGGGATTTAATGCAAGCCAGTCAAACCACTCACAGACAGCTGTTTCGACATGTTGGGTCTCATCAGTGTGAGGTTGGTTGTACTGGCTTTGCAATTTCAAGGCTGATAATACTATATAATATATATTATATATATCTATAGATATATATATATATATCGAATATATATATCATCATCTTCAGCCCGTGTCTCCCCACTGCTGGATGAAGCCTCCCCAATGATCTCCCAGGTACTCCGGTCACAGCCTCTCTTCTCCATGTGGCTCCAACACATTTTCTGATTTCATCCTCCCATCTTGACCTTAGAACCACCAAAGTAGCTCTCCCCCCCGCCCCTCCCCACACATACAGTAAGGTCTGGAGGTTAACACAGCCACAGCTTTGATTAAAATACCAACATACCGTTAACTACTAAAACCCCTGCTCCCACCAACCGGAAAGGCCAACGGTGCGCAGTGTTCGACAAATCCATTCACCTACAGGCCCGTGGCGACTGGATTTGACCCTGTGGCGACCTCCTCATGGCCGTCCAAGCATGGCGGGATTGGGGGCGGGACTAGGTGGCGAGTAGATTTTTTGGTTCGACGAGTAGATTTTTGGGTGATTTGTCAACCACTGGTTATGTATATATATATATATTTATATATATTTATAGCTGCAAAGAAAAGAAGCGCAGAAAAGAACTTCCTATGGTGAAGAATGTCTCTATAAAGGATAAAGAAACACAATAAAAACTCCAGAATGGACAATCACAAATGTGTTTATATATGTGCCTTACTTATTTGCATGTTTAAGCTGGCGGTGCCTTCATGCTTTTATTTAGAATTTTGGGATTACCCCTTTGAGCGCTAGTTAGTATTTTTTCACATATACACATACATATATACACATATACACCGTAAAACATTGGAAAAACAAACACAGAACTATTACCATGGCTATGCATAATCATACATATACATGAGTCCGATGTAGCTGGGACTGCAACTTTACGTGGATAAAATGTCCTTAAAGCAGCAGTCCGAGCTGCTGTTTCTTTTTTCAATCCACACAATGATAAGTAATTAGCCAAGTTGCCGATTGATCCGTTCTCCTATGCTCGATCGACAAAGATTCGGCTCGGGGGTTCACTAAATGGCTGTCAGTGCCGCAAAAGAGGACCATAGGTGCAAAGTTCTGTGGCATGTGACCAGGCAGTCACTAGATACTGGTGTACTGCTAGAGAGAGGGCAGGGCTCAAAAAGGGGTGTGCCAGAGCCTGTTTCAGAAGAGGAAGGGGATGTGACTTTGTAAATGGTTGCTATAGAAACAAAAAATGCTTGTTACATTATAATATATAGAAAATGTCATTCAGAGTTGTTGTTTTTTTTAATGCTGCAAGTATTTTCTCATAGTACAAAACTGATTAATTAAAAAAACACATGTAGGATATTGCTTGGTCTGCAGCTTTAAATGTCAATCCTAATTGGAAAAGGTAACACTATCTCAGTGTGTTTATCTTCAGTGGCGACAGCAGGTAATTTTTTTCACATTTCAGCCGCTGCTGTAACCATTTGCTTTGTGTTAAGCGCTCCCAGGCGCAGCGCCATACAATAGCACGTCACGCAGGGCTTTGCTATGTTAAAAGACTTTAGGATTATTATTATTCAGATGAACTGAATAAAAAGTGAAAAGCCTCCCTCCCCCTCCCCCCCACCCCCCTTTAAATCCTACTTTTCAAGTGATTTCATTTTGCTGGAAATAAAGAAACACTCAGAAGTCTGGATGTGTATTTAACAGCGGTTGCAGTGTAAAAGGGACTGCAAGGAGAGGTGACAATTGTCCTCAATTTGGAGACAGGTTGTTTTCTTTTAAAAAGAGAGGATTTTAGTGGTCCCAACAATGGACGTGTTTGGGGACAGAAAAGATGCACTATTCATGGGTAACTCACAATGAAATCTGGAGCCACACTACTTTTTCATTTACCACCCATGAGAATCACTACCTGTTTAGTTACCACCCAGGAGGACCAATACTCTTTATTTACAAACTTAAAGCAGACGTCCAAGTTGATGTATTTTTTCTTCACCCCCCCCCCCCCTTTAATATGTGCATCAATGCAGTCCACATAATGATAAGTGATTAGCCAAGTTGCCGATTGATCCGTTTTCCTATGCTCGATCGACAAAGATTCGGCTTGGGGGTTCACTAAATGGATGTAAGGGCAGCAGAAGAGGACCAAAGATGCAAAGTTCTGTGGGGAAGATCATGTGACCAGGCAGTCGCTAGAACTGGTGCACTGCTGGAGAGAGGGCAGGGCTCAGAAAGGGGTGTGCCAGAGCCTGTTTCAGAAGAGGGAGGGGATGTGACTTTGTGAATGGTTGCTACAGAAACAAAAAATGCTTGTTACATTATAATACATTAAAAATGTGCTTCAGAGTTGTTGCTGTTTTTTTTTTTTTTTTAATGATACAAGTATTTTTTCATAGTACAGATCTGATTTATTGCCGCCATCTTTAAAGAGCACCTCGCGTCGACATCTTTAGAGAGCCCGTCGCCATCATTAAAGGGCACCTCATGCCGCCATCTTTAAAGGGCACCTCATGCCGCCATCTTTACTGGGTATCTTATGCTGCCATCTTTAAATCATGCCCGCACTCCACCGCCTGGATCTCCCTGCTACCATCTTTATGACACCTTGCGCCGCAAATCTTAAAGGGCACCTCACGTCGCCATCTTTAAACCACGCCCACACCGCCGCTTGGATCTCCCTGCTGCCATCTTTAAAGGGGAGATCGCACCGTTATCTTTAAAGGGCACCTCACGCCGCCATCTTTAAAGCATGCCGGCACCCCAGCTTGGATCTCCCCGCCGCCATCTTTAAAGGGCCCTTCTCACAGCTGCCGCTCTGACGCAGTGCTGAAAATGACAAAATGTGTCCTGGCTAATGGCGGCCACACGCACAGGCGCACTCGCAAATGGCGTCTGAGCGGCGGGCGTGCGAGGTGCCCATTAAAGATGGCAGCAGGGAGATCAGAGCGGCGGAGCAGCTGCACGATGTGCCCATCAAAGATAGTGGGGTGAGGATTCCCTTTAAAGATGGTGGCGGGAAGATCCGAACAGAGGTGAGATGCGAAGCGATGAGGTGCCATGCGGCGAGTTGTCCTGCGGCGCGTTGTGTCGGTGTCGCTTAGTTCCTTGTACCCCCCGAACCCTGTTCCCTAGATACTTAGCAGTGTAGATACCGATGTTCGCTCTGGCCATTTAAACAGCTGTCCAATACAAAACTGCAACAGATGATGTTGGGGCTTCCTATTGGCTCGTGGGATCCGCGAGATTTGGTGACCGTGCTGAACCCCTGAAAGGGGAGGAAAACACTTTTAAGTTTCTCAGAAACCAGGGGTTCCTGAAGCTATAAATACACATCTCAGCTCTAGGGGTCCACCCCGATCTAATGCAGTAAACAATCAAACCAATGTTGCATTATTTAATTTCACGTGTGGAAAACCCATAATAATTCAACAAAAAGATTTGGAAGACTATAGCGCTGCCCATGTACATAGCGCCTTACAGCTGTAAGACACGGGCCAAAATAATAGGAGACATCATGGGAATAAGCTCTACAGGCATAAAAGTAATCATTAGGTAAAAGAATCGCTCTATATGCCTCTGCGTTTTATTAGCAAAACAAAAAAAGAAATGACTGAAGATGAACTGAGAAATGATTAGGAGAAATTCCAGTGTTCAGGGATACAGATCCCTGCGTGCTCTCCTCCACATGACGGATGAATTGAGCTAAGATACAACAGACTGGAATTTTTCACAGCTGGAGTCGTGAGTGCCGATTTTCGGGTTCACTTCATGGTCTAAGTCAGAGATGGTTCAGATAAACATCAATTCTCCGTTGCATTTAGATGGTCTAGGAAAAAAAATATATATAGTTTTTTCTCTCGATTTAAAAACTCACCATGAAACCACCAAAGAGTTTTCAATCAATCGACTTATATTGACTTCAACTATTTTGTCATTAGCCTTTTAAATATGGCCACTTCTGGGAATTTTTCTAAAAGTCCAACAGCCAACAGCCCCAGAAAGTGTCTATGACAAACCCTTCTGCCTGGGACAGAACAACATAGCATAGCAGATGTCGTCACTGCCATCACTTGGGACGAGGATGAGACACGCAAAGGATTCTGGGAATAGCAACCACAAGTCTCTCCACTACAGCAGCAGTTGAAATTAATTTATACATCCGTAGGTTTCTATGGTCTTTGGGGAATATATTTCGGGTGAGGGCTTGTAAGGCTGCTTTTTATAAGACGTGTTTAGCTCAAAAGTTAATATCGTGCGGGACTGCATTGCTACAGCATTTCACTTCAGCATTTCACTTCAGCGTTGCGAAGGGGTGTAGATACCCAAAGATAATAACAGCCCTCTCTCCTCTTTTCACCCCCTCCTGAAAAATCATTTATACTCCCGGGAACCTAGATTTCAGTCTGATTATAGGAAGGCAATCAAATCTCACTGTCATATTCAGTCCAAAATGAGACTTGTTAGTGACTGCCACTGGGCTATTGTTCAATTCCCTATGCAATTTCCAGTAACTTAAGTTTCTTTTTTATTTTAGGGAAATTACTGTATAGAATGAAGCTGGGGGAGCGGGAAAGCAATTTTCCCACTTCAAAAAAAGACAAAGGGCTGCCTTTTTTTTTCCTTCACGAAACACCTATAATTTCCTTGCTTTTTACACATTTATTGTGCTCTGCGCTGAAAAGATTTAAGCGACTCCTCCCGAGGACAGATGAAGAAATTATTTCAAAACTTTCTCACCCATCAATCAACTTGAAATAGAATATTTGACAGAGTAGGATTTATAAATGCAAGAAGAAAAAATAAATCACAGGAATATGTAGTTACCTTGAAAAAATAAAATCTATTTTCTATCATTTTCGAGCAACTAGGCAAAACCACACACACACAACACATCACACCACAGGCGACAGCAACAGCCCACCACAGCACAAGCATCACACCACCACACACCCACACACACACACACACACACACACACACACACACACTACGCACACACACACACACACACACACACACACACACACACACACACACACACACAAATAATTTGCTATTACTCCTTCACAGTCACTTTCCCCCCACCTCGCTCTCTCTCACCAACCCCCCCACCTTCTCTCACAAACCCCCCACCTCTCTCTCACTCACCCAACACACCCCCCACCTCTCCACTCCACACCCAATGCCCCCCCCGTCGTTGTTTTCATTCAGCTTCATTGTTTTCAGTCGCGTCTTAGATTTCAGTTAGCGTCGTCGTTTTATCAGTGTCGTTGTTTTCAGTCAGGATCATTGTTTTCATGGTTAGCGTCATTGTTTTCAGTCAGCGTCGTTGTTTTCAGTCAGCGTCGTTGTTTTCAGTCAGCGTCGTTGTTTGTTCAGCGTCATTGTTTCAGTTAGCGTTTTTTTCAGTCAGCGTCACTTGTTTCGTCGTCGTTGTTTTCAGTGTCCGCGTCGTTGTTTTCAGAGTCAGCGTCGTTGTTTCAGACGTCAGCGTGCTCGTGTTTTTCAGTCCATGTTGTTGTTTTCAGTTCCAGTACTCGTGTTTTCAAGAGTTAGGTCGTTTTTCAGT
Organism: Ascaphus truei; assembly: GCA_036426205.1. Classification (NCBI taxonomy): domain Eukaryota; kingdom Metazoa; phylum Chordata; class Amphibia; order Anura; family Ascaphidae; genus Ascaphus; species Ascaphus truei. The sequence continues at coordinate 34,450 of WSYH01000789.1, forward strand.
CCTGTTGTTGTTTTTTGTCCGTGTCGTTGTTTTCAGATGTGTCGTTGTTTCCACGCGTTGTTTGTTTTCAGTCAGCGTCGTTGTTTTCAGTCCGTGTTCCGTTGTTTTCCAGAGTCAGTGTCGTTGTTTTCCATCAGCGTCATTGTTTTCATCAGTCAGTCGCTGTTTTCAGAGTCTGCGTGTTTTCAGAGCAGCGTCTTTGTTTTCAGAGTCAGCGTCGTTGTTTTCAGAGTCAGCGTCGTTTTTTTTCAGTCAGCGTCGTTGTTTTCAGTCAGCGTCGTTGTTTTCAGTCAGCGTCGTTGTTTTCAGAGTCAGTGTCGTTGTTTTCAGTCAGCGTCGTTGTTTTCAGAGTCAGCGTCGTGTTTTATGCGGGTTTTCAGTCGCGTCGTTGTTTTCAAGTCAAGCGTCGTTTTCAGGTCAGCGTCGTTGTTTTCAGTCAGCGTCGTTTTCAGTCAGCATCGTTGTTTTCAGTCAGCGTCGCTGTTTTCAGAGTCAGTGTCGTTGTTTTCAGTCAGCGTCGTTTTCAGTCAGCATCCCCGTTTTTTCAGTCAGCGTCGCTGTTTCAGAGTTAGGCTCGCGTCCATAGAAACAGCAGCGCTCAGCCGTGCGGACTCTCACGCCTGAGCCCCGGCATCCTCAATGAGGATGTCTTTAGAGGGGGCTCACGCGAGTGTCCCACGTGCTGAGGAGTTGATTTTCACAGCCGACAGCCATGCTGTTTTTCAGCGCGCTGTCGGCTGAAAACCTCCAATCGCAGCACAGCAGCGTCAACGTCACGGCGCTGTGACGTTGACGTAGTGCGTCGTGGGCTATTGGCCCAGCGACATCACTGCCTGCCTCCCCATGCCTCCCGATCGCGTCCTCGCGTCTCAGTGCGGTTCCATCCCCATCCCCTAAGCGTCGTTGTTTTCAGTCGGTGACGTTTTTTCAGAGTTAGCATTGTCGTTTTATCAGTGTCGTTGTTTTTCAGTCAGCGTCATTGTTTTCAGTCCGTGTCGTTGTTTTCAGTCAACGTCGTTGTTTCAGAGTCAGTGTCGTTATTTTCAGAGTCAGTGTCGTTGTTTTCATTCAGCTTCGTTGTTTTCAGTTAGCGTTGTTTTCAGTCAGCGTCATTGTTTTCAGTCAGCGTCGTTGTTTTTAGTGTCAGCGTTGTTGTTTTCAGAGTCAGCGTCGTTGTTTTCAGAGTCAGCGTCGTTGTTTTCAGAGTCAGCGTCGTTGTTTCAGTCCATGTTGTTGTTTTCAGTCAGCGTCGTTGTTTTCAGAGTTAGCGTCGTTGTTTTCAGTCCGTGTTGTTGTTTTTTTGTCCGTGTCGTTGTTTTCAGAGTAAGTGTCTTGTTTTTCAGTCAGCGTTGTTGTTTTCAGTCAGCGTCGTTGTTTACAGTCAGTGTCGTTGTTTTCAGTCAGCGTCGTTGTTTTCAGTCAGCGTCGTTGTTTTCAGTCCGTGTCGTTGTTTTCAGTCAGTGTCGTTGTTCTCAGTCAGTGTCGTTGTTTTCCATCAGCGTCGTTGTTTTTCAGTCACGTCGTTGTTTTCAGTCAGCGTCGCTGTTTCAAGTCAGCGTCGTTGTTTCAAGTCCGTCTTTGTTTTCAGAGTCAGCGTCGTTGTTTTCAGAGCCAGCGTCGTTGTTTTCAGTCAGCGTCGTTGTTTTCAGTCAGTGTCGTTGTTTTCAGAGTCAGCGTCGTTGTTTTCAGTCAGCGTCGTTTTCAGTCAGCATCGTTGTTTTCAGTCAGCGTCGTTGTTTTCAGAGTCAGCGTCGTTGTTTTCAGTCAGCGTCGTTGTTTTCAGTCAGCGTCGTTTCACGTCAGATCGTTGTTTTCAGTCAGCGGTCGCTGTTCAGAGTCAGTGTCGTTGTTTTTCAGTCAGCGCGTCGTTTCAGTCAGCATCGTTGTTTTCAGTCAGCGTCGCTGTTTTCAGAGTTAGGCTACCATAAAGGACAGGCCAGCGCCACCGTGCGACGTCACGCTGAGCTACCCGATCCTCAATGAGGATGTCTTTAAGGGGGCTCACGCGAGTGTCCCACAGGCGTGCTGAGGAGTTGGATTTTTCAGCCGACAGCCTGCTTTTTTTCAGCGCGCTGTCGGCTGAAAACCTCCAATCGCAGCACAGCAGCGTCAGTCACGGCGCTGTGACTTGACTTAGGTGCGTCGTGGCTATTGGCCCAGCACATCACTGCCCCGCCGCCTCCCCATGCCTCCCGATCGCGTCCGCAGCGTCAGTGCGGTTCCATCCTTCCATCCAGCCTAAGCGTCGTTTTTTCAGTCGTGACGTTTTTTTCAGAGTTACATTGTCGTTTTATCAGTGTCTGTTTCAGTCAGCGTCATTGTTTTCATCCGTGTCGTTGTTTTCAGTCAGCGTCGTTGTTTTCAGTCAGCGTCGTTGTTTTCAGAGTCAGTGTCGTTGTTTTCATTCAGCTTCGTTGTTTTCAGTTAGCGTTGTTTTCAGTCAGCGTCATTGTTTTCAGTCAGCGTCGTTGTTTTAAGTGTCAGCGTTGTTGTTTTCAGAGTCAGCGTCGTTGTTTTCAGAGTCAGCGTCGTTGTTTTCAGAGTCAGCGTCGTTGTTTTCAGTCCATGTTGTTGTTTTCAGTCAGCGTCGTTGTTTTCAGAGTTAGCGTCGTTGTTTTCAGTCCGTGTTGTTGTTTTTTGTCCGTGTCGTTGTTTTCAGAGTAAGTGTCGTTGTTTTCAGTCAGCGTTGTTGTTTTCAGTCAGCGTCGTTGTTTACAGTCAGTGTCGTTGTTTTCAGTCAGCGTCGTTGTTTTCAGTCAGCGTCGTTGTTTTCATTCCGTGTCGTTGTTTTCAGTCAAGTGTCGTTGTTCTCAGTTCGTGTCGTTGTTTTCCATCAGCGTCGTTGTTTTCAGTCAGCGTCGTTGTTTTCAGTCAGCGTCGCTGTTTTTCAGAGTCAGCGTCGTTGTTTTCAGAGTCAGCGTCTTTGTTTTCAGAGTCAGCGTCGTTGTTTTCAGAGCCAGCGTCGTTGTTTTCAGTCAGCGTCGTTTTCAGTCAGCATCGTTGTTTTCAGTCAGCGTCGCTGTTTTCAGAGTCAGTGTCGTTGTTTTCAGTCAGCGTCGTTTTCATGCAGCATCGTTGTTTTCAGTCAGCGTCGCTGTTTTCAGAGTTAGGCTACGTCCATAGAAGGACAGGCAGCGCTCAGCCGTGCGGACGCTCAGCGCTGAGCCCCGCATCCATATAGGATTTACTTTGAGGGGGCCCTCACGCTAGTTCCACAGCTTGCTGAGAGTTGGATTTTTCAGCCGACAGCCATGCTGTTTTTTTTCAGCGCGCTGTCGGCTGAAAACCTCCAATCGCAGCACAGCAGCGTCAACGTCCACGGCTGTGTGACGTTGACGTAGGTGCGCGTGGGGCTATTGCCCAGCGACATCAACTGCCCGCCTCCCCTGCCTCCCCCGACGCTGTCCGCGCGGCTCGTCGGTTCCATCCTTCCATCCAGCCTAAGCGTCGTTGTTTTCAGTGGTACGTTTTTTTCAAGAGTTAGCATTGGTCGTTTTATCATGTTCTTGTTTTCAGTCAGCGTCATTGTTTTCAAGTCCGGTGTCGTTGTTTTTCAGTCAACGTCGTTGTTTTTCCAGAGTCGTGTCGTTATTTTCAGATCAGTGTCGTTGTTTTCATTCAGCTTCGTTGTTTTCAGTTAGCGTTTGTTTTCATCAGCGTCATTGTTTTCCAGTCACGTCGTTTGTTTTTAGTGTCAGCTTGTTGTTTTCAGATCAGCGTCGTTGTTTTCAGAGTCAGCGTCGTTGTTTTCATCTCACGTCGTTGTTTTCAGTCCATGTTGTTGTTGTTTCAGTCAGCGTCGTTGTTTTCAGAGTTAGCGTCGTTGTTTCATTCCGTGTTGTTTTTTTTGTCCGTGTCGTTGTTTTCAGATATAGTGTCTTGTTTTCAGTCAGCGTTGTTGTTTTCAGTCAGCGTCGTTGTTTACAGTCAGTGTCGTTGTTTTCAGTCAGCGTCGTTGTTTTCAGTCAGCGTCGTTGTTTTGTCAGTCGTGTCGGTTGTTTTCACGGTCATTGTCGTTGTTCTCAGTCAGTGTCGTTGTTTTCCATCAGCGTCGTTGTTTTCAGTCAGCGTCGTTGTTTTCAGTCAGCGTCGCTGTTTTCAGAGTCAGCGTCGTTGTTTTCAGAGTCAGCGTCCTTTGTTTCAGAGTCCGTCGTTGTTTTCAGCCAGCGTCGTTGTTTTCAGTCAGTCGTCGTGTTTTCAGCAGGTTTCGTTGTTTTCAGAGTCAGCGTCGTTGTTTTCAGTCAGTGTCGTTGTTTTCAGTCAGCGTCGTTTTCAGTCAGCATCGTTGTTTTTCATCGCGCACTTTTTCAGAGTTAGCTTGCGTCCATAGAAGGACGGCAGCGCTCAGAGCCCGTTCGGGACGCTCAGCGTGAGTCCCGCATCCTCAATGAGGATGTCTTTAAGGGGGCTCACGCGAGTGTCCACAGGCGTCTGAGGAGTTGGATTTTTCAGCCGACAGCCATGCTGTTTTTCAGCGCGCTGTCGCTTAAAAACCTCCAATCGCAAAGCACGCAGAGCGTCAAACGTCACGGCGCTGTGACGTTGACGTATGTCGTGTGGGCCTATTGGCCCAGCGCATCACTGGCCCGCCTCCCATGCCTCCCGATTGGTTCCGCGCGGCTCGAGTGCGGTTCCATCCTTCCATCCAGCCTAAGCGCTGTTGTTTCAGTCGTGACGTTTTTTCGAGTAGCATTGTCGTTTTATCAGTGTCGTTTGTTTCAGTCAGCGTCATTGTTTTCAGTCCGTGTCGTTGATTGCAGTCAACGTCGTTGTTTTCAGAGTCAGTGTCGTTATTTTCATCAGTCAGTGTCGTTGTTTTCATTCGCTTCGTTGTTTTCAGTTAGCGTTGTTTTCAGTCAGCGTCATTGTTTTCAGTCAGCGTCGTTGTTTTTATTGTCATCAGCGTTGTTTTTTTCCGAGTCAGCGTCGTTGTTTTCAGAGTCAGCGTCGTTGTTTTTCAGATCAGCGTCGTTGTTTTGCAGTCCATGTTGTTGTTTTCAGTCAGACGTCGTTGTTTTCACAGAGTTAGCGTCGTTGTTTTCAGTCCGTGTTGTTGTTTTTTGTCCGTGTCGTTGTTTTCGAGTAAGTGTGTCGTTGTTTTTTCAGTCAGCTTTGTTGTTTTCATCAGCGTCGTTGTTTACAAGTCAGTGTCGGTTGTTTTCAATCAGCGTCGTTGTTTTCAGTCAGCGTCGTTGTTTTCAGTCCGTGTCGTTGTTTTCAGTCAGTGTCGTTGTTCTCAGTCAGTGTCGTTGTTTTCCATCAGCGTCGTTGTTTTCAGTCAGCGTCGTTGTTTTCAGTCAGCGTCGCTGTTTTCAGAGTCACGCGTTTGTTTTCAGTAGTCAGCGTCTTTGTTTTCAGAGTCAGCGTCGTTGTTTTCAGAGTCAGAGCGTTTTTCGTTTTTTTTTCAGTCAGCTCGTTGTTTCAGTCAGCGTCGTTGTTTTCAGTCAGCGTCGTTTTTTCAGAGTCAGTGTCGTTGTTTTCATCAGCTTCGTTGTTTTCAGTTAGCGTGTTTTTCAGTCAGCGCATTGTTTTTCAGTCAGCGTCGTTTTGTTTTTAGTGTCAGCGTTGTTGTTTTCAGAGTCATCCGTCGTTTTTCAGAGTCGCGTCTTGTTTCAAGGTCAGCGTCGTTTTTCGTCTGTTGTTGTTTCAGTCAGCGTCGTTGTTTTCAAGATGTTAGCGTCGTTGTTTTCAGTCCGTGTTGTTGTTTTTTGTCCGTGTCGTTGTTTTCAGAGTAGTGTCGTTGTTTTCAGTCAGCGTGTTGTTTCAGTCAGCGCGTTTGTTTACAGTCAGTGTCGTTGTTTTCAATCAGCGTCGTGTTTTCAGTCAGCGCGTGTTTTCAGTTGTTCGTTGTTTCAGTCCGTGTCGTTGTTCTCAGTCAGTGTCGTTGTTTTCTCATACGGTGTTGTTTTCAGTCAGCGTCGTTGTTTTTCCAGTCAGTGTCGTTGTTTTCAGTCAGCGTCGTTGTTTTCAGTCAGCGTCGCGTTTGTTTCAGCAGTCAGTGTCATTGTTTCAGTCAGCGTCGTTTTCAGTCAGCATCGTTGTTTTCAGTCAGCGTCACTGTTTTCAGAGTAGGCTGCGTCCATGAAAAACAGGCGCGCTCAGCCGTGCGGACGCTCACGCTGAGCCCCGGCTTCCTCAATGAGGATGTCTTTAGAGGGGCTCACAGCGAGTGTCCACAGGCTGCTGAGGAGTTGGATTTTTCACGCCGACAGCCTGCTGTTTTTCAGCGCGCTGTCCTGAAAACCTCCAATCGCAGCACAGCAGCGTCACGTCACGCGGCTGTGCATTGACGTAGGGCGCCCGTGGGCTATTGGCCCAGCGACAATCACTGCCTTGCCTCCCACGCTCCCGATCGCTCTTCCGCGGCGCTCATGGGCTGTTCCATCCTTCCATCCAGCCTAAGCGTCGTTGTTTTCAGTCGGTGTCGTTTTTTCAGAGTTAGCATTGTCGTTTTATCAGTGTCGTTGTTTTCAGTCAGTGTCGTTGTTTTCAGTCAGCGTCGTTGTTTTCAGTCAGCGTCGTTGTTTCAGAGTCAGCGTCGTTGTTTTCACCGTTAGCATCATTGTTTTCAGTCCGTGTCGTTGTTTTCAGTCAGCGTCGTTGTTTTCAGTCAACGTCGTTGTTTCAGAGTCAGCGTCGTTGTTTTCACCGTTAGCATCATTGTTTTCAGTGAGCGTCGTTGTTTTCAGTGAGCATCGTTGATGCGTCGGATGACTCCTCCCCTTCCGTTGCCATTAGTGACGTAGCAGTCACGTGACCGCTTCGGAGAGGAGTCATTTGATCGCGAGTGCAAAAGGGTTTACCCACCACATCTGTTCATCTTCCTATCTGCTGCAAAGCCTAAACCTTCGGGGCATACTTAGGTACAATACATACTATCAGTATTCGTTAGTACGGTTCAGGACCCAAAGAAGAGGTTCAAATACCTGCTATCTAGGTCCAGTCGAAGGACATGGCGTTTTAACCACTTAACCACTCCCCTGTCTGTCCTTAACTCTCTCAAGCCTGTTTGTTATCAGAGGCATTACAATTATGGAAGGACAAGACAGACAATCAATGGAGAGAATTCAAGATTTGGGCCCCAGGGGGATACTCTCGCTAGACCTATTATTGAATTTGAAATCTTTTTCTCTGCTCTTTTTACTCTTTCACTATTCATCATAGTTTGACTTCATATTTTTGTTCAAGCAGTCGTGCAAAAGGCCACATATATTTGCTTTAATAATTTTTTTTTCTTACTCCAATTTAAAGCAGCAATTCCCCCAAAAGCCTAGATGAGTTTAACGCATATAATGTTACAACCTTGCCCCCCTGGGCTGGTCCCGCTCTTTTGTTATGTTTTTCAGTGTTAAAAAAAAAACATGCTTTGTTTCATCGCTAGCGTCTGAGTTTACCATGGTAACCTTTAGACCGCGCCTATAGTGCCCGCGACCGCGACGCGTGACGTCACCCATCGCCGCTAGCGAACGTTGTATTTCGCTTTGCGGCGGCGTTGCGGGCGACCCGGGCATTGATTGGTTCAGGGGCTGTCACATGAGGCGACAGCCCCTTAAAAATCAAATATTCCCTGCTTCCGAAAATCGCGTCGCTCTGTCGCCGTTGCGCTTAATATAAGCGCACGCGGCGGCGACAACGCATTTGTTTGCGGGCGACGTCGCGTCACCGGCACTATAAGCGCGGCCTTAGAAGGCACCGGATTCTGGGGAGAGCTACATTTTAACGTCCCGGACACTAAAAATTTCAAACGCTTTATACAGTATCGCCTGATCGGAGTATCAGAAAAGAAAAAAAATGAAAGAAAATACAAATAAAAATGGAGATCGGAGGGGGCCGCTTTAAAATGAATGTAGTTTTGTACACAGGTTAAACGGTTGTAGTTAAAAAGCTATTTTTCACATCTAAAACTACGCTCTATGTATCCGGAGGTACATGCGCGGTGATGCACTTGTGGAAAAAAAATTGCATTTGAAACGCGACATACTGTATTTCTGAAGTGTATTTCCATGTCGCGCTGTTATTCTGCGATAGAAAAAGACAAGCCAGCACAGAAAAACGTGAAGAAAAGTCACCGTGCAAGCCGCACCTATCTTAATACGGAGGCCGGCGACAATATACAAATGTCACTCTGCCCTGACTCCTCCCACTTGCCCCATCATTCGCTCAGCTCGTCGCAGGCAGACGCAGGCATACCCGTAGCTGGCGCAGCTAAGATTAATACATAGAAGCTCCCTGGCGCAGGTACAGTATATGTCGGCGTGAGTTGCGACAAAATAACGACTTTGTGCCACCATTTTGCCTTTGATGGAGCCCTATTTAATTGATTGAAGGCTGATAATACTAAGTGACACAGCACCACTCCTTTTTATTTCCAAACCCGAAAGCACCATTACTTTTTTAGCCATGTGACGTCATTTCCGAATGACAAATAGTCCCTTTAAAGATGGATCCCAAGTCAATATCCCCCCCCCCCTTCCCTCCCTTCATACATCCATTTTCCACCTTTTTTCAGCATAAGGGGGTCTGCAGAGCTGAACCGCATTTCTCAGAGTTCCGGGGACCCCCGTAGATACCTCCGTGGGTGCTGCCTGAACTTCCTGGTTCTTAAATCTCCGGCAGAAGGTGGGCCAATAGGAAGCCGAGACGGATGATGTGGCGGCTTCCCATTGGACCGCGTGCCACGGGGGATTTAAAACCTCCATTGCGTTTCCCCGGCCAGGGAACGGTACCTAGCTCACTTTGGGAGTTAAGTAACCGGAAGGAATGCGGTTCAGCTCCCGGCTTCCCACACAAAAAAAAAAAGAACGCGGGTTCACGGAACCACAGCTGTAAAGTCCGATTACATCTGTTTCGAAGTCCCGTATGTTTTTTTTGTAAACTGTAACGGGTTAACCCTTTAACATCAATTTGCCTTGATAGATATAACTTTGATATGTATTAAAAAATAAATAAATCTTTGGAATATTTGCAGTGTTACCCTCTTCGATGCCGGAGGGGCGTGCAATGTATTGCAGGGGTTAATACGATCACAGCTGTTTCCTAAGTCACGCAGCAGTGTCACACGGGTTCAATCCTTGTTTTTTTGTTTCCGGTCTCCCGAAATATTGGCCGAGTTGTAACCCATTCATTTAAACAAGGTCTCGCCCGGTAACACACAGATCTCCAGCTCTCCGCAGATTTTGTGCAATTTCCACTCATTTTCAGTACATGACACATTTAATGCTGTTTGCGGGCTCTCATTAACACCGCCTCAGAATGCATCCCCTTCTCAGATCTTTCCAAATGGATTTTTCACTTTCACACCTTGAGTCGCGTGTTAAAAACAAATTTAACGTGCTGCTGAAACAGTGCGGCGGAGTGTGATACGGGGAGATGTGAATCCTTTTATTAAATTTTCGCAGGCAGCTCATTAAACGTGCAAATTAAACTACTGACAGGGGCGTTTAACCGGTTAAATCTTGTTGATTGATGTCTCTAAAAACAAAACGAAAAAAAATATATATTTTTTTATTCATCTTATTGATTTTTACAAGCACAGGTTACTGTATGTTCTATTAATGCTGTTGGCATGGGATACAAGTTTTTTTGTGTCTTCTTATATAATGCTGATGGTGTTTGCAGAGGGGTATGCACAGGGAGAATTGAACTAGATTCCCCCATGTGAAAGTCTGTATACAGGCATACCCCGGTTTAAGGACACTCACTTTAAGTACACTCGCGAGTAAGGACATATCGCCCAATAGGCAAACCGCAGCTCGCGCATGCGCCTGTCAGCCCGTCCTGAACAGCAATACCGGCTCCGTACCTGTACCGAAGGTGTGCGCAAGCGGCGAGACTATAGAGCCTGTTACAAATGCGTTATTCACATCAGTTATGCACATATATGACGATTGCAGTACAGTACATGCATCGATAAGTGGGGAAAAGGTAGTGCTTCACTTTAGGTACATTTTCGCTTTACATACATGCTCTGGACCCATTGCGTACGTTAATGCGGGGTATGCCTGTAACTGTTTCCCAAGTCAGGGCCTTTACTCACTGAGCCACGCGTCCACACGGGTTACACCATGCTTTGTACCTATTCTAAATGATAAGCTCCGGAGTCAGGGGATAGGCAATGCAATGATCACAGCCCAGTGACAGGAGAGTGGAGATGTCCAACTATTTGCTAACATTTCTGACTATTAAACATTTAGGAAATTCTTAAATCTCACAATTTTCTTGGAAACTTCTCACCAAGGCCTAGATCCCCAAAAAGGTGCCAGGCACGCCAAGCACACTCTTACTTCCATCCATATTAATGGGACCTGAGGCGTGCTAAAGTTTAGAGTTGCCAGGTGTCCAGTATTGGATAGCACTGACCTGTATTTGGACACTGTACAGTTAAAAAAATGAGGTAATACTGGACATGTATGTGTCCGGCGTTATCACTCTGGACATAGTGACTTGACCGGCTCGGGGGGGAATTGGGGGGCGGGATTTCCCCGAGCAGGGCTGTTGTAGGGGCCTGCCAACTAATTGGCTGCTGCTGGGTAATGCAGCCAATCAGGAGGAGATGTCAGGAGCCTGGGGGTGGGGCTAAGGAGAGGATGAAACAGCATGGAGCGGAGAGAGGTGAGAGGGGTGTCTGTGTATGTCTCAAGCCCGTCGCACCTTTCATCATTGTGTCCAGAATTTTTGGAGAAGCCCCCTGGCAACCCTATTTATCAGCCTTTTCTGAATCTGGGCCCAAGAGCTTTCAATCAGTGTATACCATGGCACAGGAGCAAAAACAACAGAGGAGAGAAAGCACGTGAGAGACACTTGGGAATTACACACAGTATATAATAGAACAATAAACATAATTGATAAGCGACACGCAGTTTAAAATGACACTACAAATTCGTTTTGAAAAACCCTATATTGGTGAAAAGTCGGAACATACAGCATGACTTATTATCTTGAGGTTGAAGTAATTTGGGGATCCCAACATGGATATTCATGTTTGCATTTATTCATTGCAGTCCATATGACAGATCCACCCATATTAGCCAATTTAGATAAGGTCTTTTTTTTTTGTTGTATTATTTCTTTTTTATTGACGGAACAGACAATGTTTTCCATTTGCCTATTAATAAAGTTTTCATTGGTACACCAAAAAAATGATCCGTCTCATATCAGTGGGGGTGTGGAAATGAATATCTCATATAGGAAACTATCTCACTATGTTATTTTGTTTTGTAAGAACACAGTAACATATACAACTCAACCCCCTTATAACGCTGTGCTTGGGGTCCAAAGAATCACTTCGCGTTATAAGCGGATCGCGTTAGAAATAATGTACAATTGTATGCGTTGTACAATAAAGTATTTAAGATACCAATAATCGTGTTGTAAAGTATTCATAAATAGGAAAATTGTGAGCCACCCTTGCATCGCGTTATAAGCGGATTCGTGTTGTAGCAGATCGCGTTATAACGGGGTTGAGCTGATATCCATAGCAACATCATTTAGGTAATGTAGGCCAATCTGACACTGAAGGTACTGTACCTTTTTGATTTAATATTGTTTGTGTTCCATTTTGACTTGCTGGGCTTCCGGGCATCCACAGGGGTTAACATTTTATAAAGTATTCTCTCAGCAATTTTATTAATGCAATTTCTCTGACTTAAGCAATAACATTTCCAATAACACTTAAAAAAAAAAAAAAAGGACCTTTATGATGAAATATGAATACGAATATGAGTCATAAAATCGAACGCTTCATTTGACAGTTTTGCTATTATGAATAATCAATGCGAGAGCCGCCATGCCGTTATTATAATAACATTTAAAGAGGCCATCTCCGGATTATGTGGAAATTATTTTTGTTCTGGTATTTAGCGAGCCCCAGACAACCAGCACAGAATGTCACAGAGTAGTATGGGTGAGAAAGTGTCACGCTTGTGCTCACCACAAACCAAGACTGGGCCGCAGGGCTGAGGTGGGGATGTGAATACACCGACCTTAGTTCACGAAGCCGGTTCTGGATTGCGCAGTTCGTAGTCGTTCATAGCAGGGTCAGGGTTGGAGAGGCCAGGGTAATCCTTTGACACACCAGGGTCTGGGTGGGAGACAGTAGAAACATCGATATCCAAGCAGGGGTTCGGCAACGGGAAATCAGGTGCGCTCCGCTTCAGCGTAGGAGCAGCAGCGCAGGAGTGGCCTTTGTGCGAGGAGCGGGAACGGCCCATGGTACCGGTCACAGCAAAGGGAGAAGGAGACCGGAACAGGCACACCGCCAGGCAGCGCTGTCAAACCAGCGCTTCAGCACAGGAGTCCAAAACAGGCCTCTGAGAGGCGAGAGAGCAGCAGACCTAGGACTCAGTAGGCAGACCTCTGCTATGGGAAAAGGCAGCAGGTCACAGGAACCAGGAACAGAGATCAGGAACAGGGCGGCCAAACAGGTAGCTTGTGGCAAACACAGTAACATCCTATGAGAAAGAACTATGCTCGGCACTGAGGCAATGTAAGAGAGCAGTATAAGAAGGCCAGCGGACCAATCCCAGGAGAGAGGTGTGAGGGCATTCCTCCAATGAGAGAGCACAGAGGCAGGACTGCAGTTATTGCCAGCCCAGGTGGATGTGAGGGGAGGTTGTCTGGAAACAGTACAGTTCTGTAAGGAAAGGGTTTCCACCAAACCCAGGAACGGATTCCTTACAGAAAGGAGCCACTGACCTCTAATGGGAGGTGGACATGACCTGTGCATGAGGGTGGTCGCATGGGGAGGAAGAGGAGGATCATGTGGTGTGGTGGGCTTCTAAAGGAGATAGTGAGGGGAGTAGGCGTCTTCTCTTGGGAGCCAGGATTGTGAGTGGATCCCCTTCATCTTCTGATCAGCTATTGCTCCATTGTCTCCCAGCCCCTCACCTCGGAGGCCCTACCTTGCCAGGATGTTTTTGGAGCGCAGTGCCGGCGCCCGGTATGTAGAGCTGCAGGAGGAAAACGCTGTGCTGGACGACGTGCAGTAGAAGATGCACCAGAAGGCCCCTCCTGGGTTCCGGGTTGCATCTTGTAAGCGAGGAGTGTTGAGTCCTGCCCTGTTGATGATGAGTAGTCGCAGCCGAGCACAGTGTGGACGATGTGGAGAGTGTGGACACCAGAGGGAGCACCGCAGGGATGGATTCCCACCGTTGTACCCCCTCATGGTTGTCAGGGGGTGGGTTTGGCAAAGAAGGTCCACAGGAGAAAGGGGGATGAGGCTTGTGAGGTCTGGGGGATAGGGGGTCTTCCCAGGGTGGCCTGTCAAGTCTACTCTCAGCAGGGAGTGGACGAACGAGGAGACGGGGATACTGTAAGGACTACACCCAACTTTGCTCCAATAACCGCCAGGAGGTGAGCACTTCAGGACCAAGGACAGTGAGCCAAGGCTATGGACAGTGAGCCAAGGCTATGGACAGTGAGCCAAGTCCATGGACAGTGAGTCAAGTCCATGGACAGTGAGCCAAGGCCATAGACAGTGAGCCAAGGCCATAGACAGTGAGCCTACTCCTTGGGCAGCCGGCTGATCCTTCAGGGGAAGTAAGCCTCTTTTCGAGGAAACCAGGATTGGACGTTATGCCTACCATCCCTGTTTTCACCATCAGGGTTTTATCTTTTCAGCATGTTGTGAGAGAGAAAAGAGAAGGAGAAACAAGTGTGTTATATGGGGGTTGCATATATGCAGGTTGCAGGAATGGATCCAGAGATTTTGTGTTAGGAGTATTTTGTCACAGCTGGTTGTTTTTGGAGTAAGAGTTCATTTCGGTTGCCAGATTAGCTTGGTTGCAGATGGGACTGAAGGCCTCAATCCTTTGTTTGGCAGGAGTTTCCCTTACCTAAATTGGGGCAGGTGAGGTGGGCCCGAGAAGTTTATTGATATTGCTATTGTTCGCCATGGTGCTGGGTGGCAAGTGGTATGTGTAGGGTGCAAACCTTGGGAAATGGTTGTGCCACGGGCTTTATGGGAGTGATTCTATATCTGGCTACAAAAGTTGCATGATTGTTAATAAAAGTTGTGTTGATTTTCCTCCTTAATTGTGTCATGGTGTTTATGCGGGCTTTGGGGAAGATGGAGGGGACGCTGGGAGGGCTGACTCCAAATTGCAAATGACAAGTAAATGTAGATGTATGTATAAGTTTATATTTCTAGCACCAAAATTGTACACTGCCCAGAATTAAATTACAGACAGTACGGGGAGATAATATACAACGTTACAGAAGTAATAAATAATTAATCGGTGTCTGCAGGGCTGCCGACAGGGGGGGACAGCCAGGACAAATATCCCGAGCCCGGTGGCTGCGGGGAGCCCGGCGACCGGATAAAGCAGTTGGGTCTGACCTCTGTGAACAGGAAGGACAAACGAATAGTGAAAAAACGCCCCCCTTGACACTTTTGTGAATATTATTGTGTTATTTTTTCTTATTTTTCCTTTTCACCCCTCCTTATTTTTCCCTATTTGTTTGTCCTTCCTGTTCACACTATGTTTCATTGCTCTGTTATCTGTATGCTTACATTGCACAGTATTTCACTTTTATTCTCATTTATGAGTAAAATATACTATTATTACATATTTATGACTTAAGTATTTTTGCTATTGTTTAAATATAATTACCCTTTTGGAGTTGGTGCCTGCACGTTATCTATATTATCCCTATTGGGCGTTATAATCCATTTAGGTGGTGCTGTTTGTCTTATTTGTTATACAATTGTAGAGCATAGAGTTTGAGCAGGAAGACCAGAGAGGAGAAGGTTGCAATAGTCCAGTTGGGAGATAATGAGGGCATGCATGAGAATTTTGGTTGTGGAGCAACAGAAAAGGGCACATTTTGGCCATGTTTCATAGGCAGAAACAGCAAGATTTGGCAACAGCATGGATGGAAGGGGAGAAGTAAAACGAAGAGTCAAATATTACACCTAGGCAGCATGCTTGGAAGACTGGATGGATGGTAGTGTTATTGAATGTGACAGAAAATTGAACAATTGGGCCTGGTTTAGGTAGGATTATGATGAGAATAATTTTGGACAGGTTAAGTTAGAGGCAATTCTGAAATAGCAGAGACACAGCCGGTGACTTGGGACTTGATGTCAAGAGTAAACTATGTGGTTGAAAGATACTGATTTGTGTTGTCTGCATAGAGCTGATAATAATGAGATCACCAAGTAAGAGTGTATATACTGTAGAGAGAGAGCGGTCACAGGACAGAGCCTGGTTGTGACGGTAACTTTGTGACAGGCTATTAATAATACACACCAAAAATATAACTGGGTTGAACTGAACTAGGCTTAGATATGATAAAATATAATTTATTCCTTGAAAAAGGTGAACACACGAGATTGTACAAATAACAGACAAAATATAGGCACTTACTTAAAGGTTAGGACAAGAAAGCCATCAGGATACAGGATGGGCCATTTCTTCCATAATTCAGGTTCAGATGTGGACATCACGACAATACATGAAGACAATTGAGTAAGGGAAGATCCTGTTTCAAACAATCAGGGCAGTTAACTTTTGATCACCAGGCTATGCTAAATCTTCAGGATGCTCTTCCTTCCCTATTAGCATAGCAGATGGAGTCTGCATTTTCAGAGCAGATCCAAAATCCCATATACACTTTAATATCTTCACATATTAATAAGTTCCGTTCTGGTGGGTCCAGTGGGTCGAAATCTGGCAGTTATTAATGCCTACAGTGACCCTACATATTGGCCAAATTTCAACTCTCTGCGACCTCCAGAACCGGAGATACAGAAATGCACTTTAACACATTTTTAAAATACAGGATTCTTCCCTTTAAAAAATGAATCTATGCTTTTCATTCGTTCCCCATTGAAAACAACGGGCTCCACCGCCATGGGCTTCAATGGAGCAACTCCGCCGTTGCAGTCAATGGGGTTCCCCGCCATAGGCTTTCAATGGGGTGACTGCCGCCATTGAAGTCTATGGGAAAAACCACAAATCTTTACCTTCGCCCACACTCCGTCTGGTTGATCGGAGGGGGCTGGGAATGGCCATGCATTAAAGCCGGAACCTTGGCTACATGCCACCCAAATCCCATCCCTCTGGTCATTTCAGAACCGGAGATATGGACTTACATTTTTCAGCATTTCACACTTAGTCGTTTATACGCCACGCGGCTTTTCCCCATTGGAATCAATGGCCGGCGCCGCCATAGACAATGCATGGCGCACGCCGCCATTAGATTCAATGGGACCTCCGCTCCGCCGTTGAAGTCAATGGCGCGACCCTCCTCCTCCGCTCGACCCCTTACGGGGGTCTCTCATTCCTGGACCCGGTGTGGATCGTGTGTGGGGGTTCCTAGGAGCTAGGGGCAAAAAGAACTTTATTCCCAGGGGCCCTAGAACCTAAGATTCCCACACCAATTGTCTTTGAACTTGACCGAAGTGATTAAACTCTTTTCAAAGACATTGTATCCGCTTTTGCAGTCTGCGGTTTGGATGGCTGCCAACCGGTTCCTCGAGGCTGGCGTTGAGGAATCTCCATTGAAGTCAATGAGCCCATTGACTTACAATGGGAAACCGCCGCTGCTCCTCTCGGACGCCACCTGCTGGTCGTCACTGGAAAACAGGTCCAAAACCGCAACTTCTGCCATTAGAACGCATGGAGGCTCAATGGCGACCTATGGAAGGCTGCAAAATGGAGCCTGAAAAGGCGGGAAAAGGGAACAAAGGGCTATAATCACTAAATTAACATAAATCCCTTCCCTCCCGCATCAACCCTAGTGTATGTGTGAGTGCAAACACCAGGATGAGACATTACATTTATACAGGGGAATAAACATTTGGATACTGAAGCAAGGTAAAAACACATTACTGGACCTCAGTCCAGTTAACCCCTTGCTTCCCAGGTGAGAGTAGGGGGTGGCCAAATGGGGTGTAACCTCTTTAATCCCGGGCCAAATCCCCTCTCTCTTGACACTGGTCAACAGAAGAAAATGAAGAGTTGTCAATGGAGACACTGAAGGAGTAGTTAGAAATATAAGAGGAGAACCGAGAGGCTTTCTGACGGATACCATGGGAGGGAAGAATTTGTAGGAGTAGTGGATGTCTTAAGTCAAGGTTGGTGGTCACAAGCTACAGTACAAGTGCGCCAGAGAATAAGGGGGTAGAGTGGTTAAGGGAGGAGAAGAATATAGAATTATATGTACTGTATCTACCAAATTGTCAGGATCAGAGGTATAGCAGAAGGAAGAGAGGTTGGAGATTAGGGTGGATACCATGGTTGAGAGGTCAATGGAATATCCATTGCGAGTTTAGAAGACGGAGAAGCCCGAGGAAAAGTGGGAAGGAATTGATAGAGCAAATGAGACAAGAGGATGATCAGAAAGTGGAAAAGGGGAGACACTGAAGTCATAAAGTGAGCAGTTTCTAGTACCTACCAGGTCAAAAGTGGTCATCCATGTTTGTACTGGAAGCAGTCCATTGGCAGAACCAAAGCAGAGGTTAACCATTAGAGAGTTACCCTAATGACCGTTAACCCTAATGACGTACCTGGTAAGGCATGGGCCCTGACATGCCAGAGGTACGTACGTAACAGGTACATCACGGGCACTTGCTAGTTTTTTTAGGGGCTGATCGGAATGACTGCTCCTACGGACTGGACAGCCCATTCCAAACAAAAGTTGAGTTTCCTGCACGTCCGTTTCCGCCATTCTAGGGCCTGCTTGCATCATGTGATCACTCCTGGAACCATTACATGATGCAGAAGGGCCGGAGTTCCAGTGGCACTCAGATCGCCGGCACTGCCAAAGGTTAAAGAGAACGCGCACCAAGCAATGTGCAAGGAGTTGCAGGCCGTTGTGCCGGCGAAAGGGATCAATGCTGCACGGATGAGCAACAGAAGGGGTTAAACGTTATATATCCAACCCATTGCCGGTCCTTTGCCATATTTGACTTGCCGAACAATAGAATTAATTAAACGGGAATGTGAAATGAGATATGCGTGTGATACGCACATTAATCGGCTGATTAAAGAGGAAGAATTGGGCAGGAGAAGTGTAGAGGATTCATAAATTAAACAGGCTTTATGCAAAGCTGATATTCTGTTTATTAATCATAAATAAAGCATGAGCCGTATTTGTGTAGATTATTCTTCCTTTAAACCCCCCCTCCCCCCGTCCCACTGTGCAACCTATAATGGATTTGTAATAGGGCAAAATGACTTAAATGGATGTTTTTAGCCTGCCAAGCAGTGCATTGCAGGCCCAGGCACCACGGACTTTATAAGGAACTTGCTGAAAAGGACAGCACCACACAGCAGGCGAGAGATGTTTTAAATACAACTTAGGCGGAGTCGATAGGACAGTCAGCGCTGAGCCGTGCGGATGCTCCGCGATGAGCCCCGTCATCCTCAGTGAGGATGTCTTGAGAGGGGGCTCCCGCGAGCGTCCGCAAGCGTGCTGAGGCGCAGGGATTTTCAGCTGACAGCAGAACCTGTTTCTGAGCGCGCTGTCGGCTCAAAACCTCCAATCAGAGCGAAGCAGCGTCAACGTCACGGCGCCGTGACGTTGATGTCGGCGCTTCGCGGGCTCTTGGCTCAGTGATGTCAGTGCCCCGCCTCCCCCGGCCTCCAGTTCGCGCACGCTGGCTCATCTGCTAGTTCATGCAATCGCTCCTGATTGCGCAGACGAGCCTCAGCGTCAGCGCGGAGGAGCGCGGCTCCCCTTTCTATGGATGCAGCCTTAGTGTAATCAGCTTCCTTAAAAAAAATGTAGTCACCCTAAACATTAGTCTAAATATAGGTACCCTCCCGGTAGAGCACTTTATCTTGACAAAGGTACGTCAGTGGGTCGAACCGTTGATCGCACTGTAATAAATTTATGACCACTGGGGCGCCTCTATCTCTTCATCTTCCATTGTAGAGGGAGAGGGGGGTTGGCCCGGTATTAAAGGGGTTGCACCCCATATGGCCACCCCCTGACCTCACCAGGGAGGCAAGGGGTTAACTGGACTGCGGTCCAGGAATGTGGTTTACACCTTGTCATGTCATGAAAAATGTATGTTCCCCTGTTCCCATGTTTCATTATAATCCTGTATTTTAATGTTTTAAAGTGCATTTCTGTATCTCCAGTTCTGGAGGTCGCAGAGAGTTGATATTTGGCCAATATGTGGAGTCACTGTAGGCATTAAGAACTGGCAAATTTCGACCCACTGAGCCCACCAGAATGTAACTTATTAATATGTGTAGATATTAAAGTGTATATGTATGGTATTTTAGATCTGCCCTGACAATGCAGACTCCATCTGCTATGCTAATAGGTCATGAAGGGCAGCCGGCTGATTGAGCCCAAGCACTGTGATCAAAAGTTAACTGCCTGATTGTTTACACTAAGTACTAATCAACCGACCAAGTACTAATCAAAAGACTCTGCCACTCTAATTGTTACCTGGGGGTGGAGAATAATCAAACTGGAGTGGTTTGTAAGTGTTATGTCTACACCTACAAACAATGCAGATGCTTCATTTGATAGACTGGTTGTCGCCCCTGATTTAATTATGGGGCTACCCATAGAGTCCCAGTACACATGGGCTAATTAGCTTGGAGACACGTTAAGGATTGGATACAGATAATTGTTCACCAATAGTCTGTATTCAATGTTAAGAATAGGGTTACACAGGTATATAAACTGTGTCAACCCTACAGTTTTTAGTTGTTCTTCTGATTCTACCTGGAATGTCACCGGATTGCTGGAGAATTGCTAGCTGATACTTCTCCATTCCCCAACCCTAAGTAAGTGTTACCTTCTTGTCTGTTAATTGTACTATATTGCTGTGTTCACCTTTTTTAAGGAATAAATTATATTTTATTATATCTAAGCCTCGTTTAGTTCAACCCAGATATTTGGTGTTCATTATATCTTGTCATAAGCTACCATGACATCCATCACCCGTAACATTGACATTTCCTCAATGGCGGTACGTACAGTATCATGGGGCCTGGCTCATTGTGCATGGGGTGATCACATGACCCGGAAGTGTCCGTCACTTATTTGCACCCTGCCTGAAACACGCGCGTTCGCTTTTCCGGAGGCCCGGCTGAGTTAAACGTCGCTGATAGGCTTTCTTTGCTTTGGAATTACTACATAAACAATGGACAAGACAAAGGCAGCCGTTCGCCTCTACTTCGGAGGACTGACAAACAGTCTGATCACCAAAAGACATTGGCTGTCCGAAGCGGGAAGAAGCAGGAAAGAGAATCAAATATAAAATCATATAATGTACTCGTCGCCAGGAATAAAAGGTCTGACGAGAGAAAATCGCATCAACCTTTCAAACGCTTTCCCCCCATGAATTATTTTTATCCCCCTGACTTCCTGCGAGCAGAGAAGTGGCAGGCGCGGGTCTTTTTCACAGCTCGTTAGCAAAAACATGGGAATGAGCCTTTCTGGGCTTGTTTAAAGCCCTGGCAGAAGGGTCTGCAAAGCCCTATGGCGACAAAAGGGTTAATAAATAATAATATCTTTATTTCATATAGCGCTTTTCTCCTAATAGAACCCAAAGCGCGTCACAATTACAGTGTAGTGTGCGAGACGCAGCACATAGGAATGTTACAGACACAGTTCCCTGCCCCGTGGAGCTTACAATCTATGTTTTTAGTGCCTGAGACACAAGGAGATAAAGTGACTTTTGCCCAATGTCACAAGGAGCCGACACCTGATTCGGAGTCAGGCCCTTCACTCACTGAGCCGTTCCTTCTCCTTAATACTGCGTCCGCTTCTACGCTGTTGAGCAGCCCTGGTTCGTTAATACATTTTCTAACCAACGTTTCAAGGAAATCACAAGGTCTCCGAAACGCACTTCAAACAAACCCTGACGAAGGGACATGACAACGTTATCCAAATTCAGGCGAAACTTTGCGAAGTTTGAAAAGTCGACAAAGAAAAAGAAATGTCCCTTATGTGCCTATTATTATTATTATTAGCATTAGTATTAGCATTATTATCATCGTTTATTTGTAAAGCGCCAACGTATTCCGCAGCGCGGTACAGAGATTTGATAATTACATAAACAGAGTTACATACAAATAAGGACAAAGAAGAGCAAACAGTTACAGGAGGTAATGAATCTCAGCAGCCCCAGTGTGCATCTGCGTTGCCCCAAAGGCGGACAGCCTTTGGCGCAGCTAGAGGGTGCGAGCCGTTTGCTGATGTTAAAGCTTCTCTATTTCAATCTGAAACTCACCAGCCCTTTTATCCCCTGTACCCAATTTTCCAACTAAATCTGTCCATGAAATGTCTGTGAATTGACTTTATAACTCTGTTCTTTTAATATAACCATACATTGTTACAAGTCTGTGCCCAGGACATAATTGAAAACGAGAGTTAACTCTCAATGTATTACTTCCTGGTAAACCATTTTTATAAATAAATAAATAAAATGAGGGCCCAGATCGTCGTGGGAGCTTACAATCTACAGGGAATGAGGGACAATGTTGAAACTAAGCCTTTAGTTGGTGAAAAGCTGACAATTGTTGGGCGTTTGTTTAAAGTCACGCATTCTCATAAGTCCTCTAAGGTCTTGTCAATGCTATACTATATACCGGTATATATTTGCAAGTGCTGCAGGACTTTCTGGCAACTACTGGTTTTAAACAAAGAAGTCTAGGGTGGGGCTCTTACACACTAAAATGTTTTCTTGTGCAGGTGTTCAAACTGTGAATGTGAAGAGTGTTCAATTTTAGCAGTGAAAACAATATATACACATATACAGGGACAGTGATAATAATCACGTATTTACGTGATACGTAATTACAAATAAAACCAAAAATTAGGAATGATGGCACTTTATCCAGCCAATCTTTTCAATACAATATAGTAACATTAGTGAAAAAATATATAAAAAGGGAATACAACCCATATAGGGTATATAAAATGGCCTCCACTCAAATTTAGATAAAAAAACAGTTTCAAAGTTTCTTCAGGTATAAGTAGTCTTCCAAGAAAAAGGGAGAGGAGGACAGCACCCAAACGCGTTTCGCTGCGTTCCAGCTTCCTCAGGAGTCATGAGGACAGTGGAACACAGCGAAACGCGTTGAGTCCCGAGATCCTGAGCGTTCTATTCGAGGAGGAACTGCAAGAGATCCATCGTAGTTTCCGGGCGGCCGCAACCGGAAGCAACACCATCCGACGGCCAATCGCAGCAGACACCAGCGCCATGTAAGTGGTGAGATCGCTACTCACAACTAGGGTGGCCAGGTGGCTTCTCCAAAAAGACTAGATACAATGGTGAATGGTGCGACGCGCTCGAGACACAAACACACCTCTCCGCTCCATTCTGTTTCCTCCTCTCCTGGGCCCCACCCCCAGACACCTGACACATCCTCCAGATTGGCTGCATTACCCAGCAGCAGCCAATCAGGATGGAGGGAGCTGCCGAGCCCCCTAGCAACAGCGCCCTGCTCTCTCCCCACTCAGGGAAATCCCGCGGCCACCCCAAGCCTCCCTGGATCAACATCCTTCCCATGTTTACTTATTTGGTATATCCCTGTATACCTTTCCTTTCTAAAAAGATGTCCAACCTATTTTTGAACAAATCTATTGTATCTGCCATCACAGTCTCCATGGGTAATGAATCCCACACTGTAACTGCCCTTACTGCAAAGAATCCTTTCCTTTGTTGCTGGTGAAATCTCATTTCCTCCAACCTTAAGGGATGACACCCTACTAGTGCCTGGTATGTGGCTATAACGTTGGAGGTAACTTCTAAGGCTAAGTCCCCGCTGGCGCTGAGTGCGCTCATGCTTGGAGAGCGCTCCAAGCATGAGCGCCGGGTGTCCTGCATGTTCGCGCGGGAGTGTGGGGAGGCATTGCGGGTAGTTGAGCACACTGGTAAGTATAATTTTTTTTGTTTACCTACGTGGCGTTCGCGGCTGAGCGTGCGTGCACGAGCGCCGTGCGCACCGCGTGAGCGGGGACTTACATATATATCTATATATAGCCATGCATAATAATGGTCTATTACTTTCCTCTCTGTTGGCAGTAAGTCCTGGTAAGTACAGGTATGCCAGCAGTAGTTATGGAGGTTTTCCCTCACACCATGGTGAGGTGCCCTATGTATGGAGGGGAGTGGCTGTATGCTCTGAGTCCCTGGATAGTGACATCAGGGATGCGCCTGCCTCCTGAAGTATATAAGGCACAACACAGTTAGTTACAGTGTGTTCCAGCAGCTGTGGGAAGTTGTTGGGAAGTTGTATTGTCCTGCATAAGGGATTGTAGGAACACTTTGTGACCCTAGTGCAGTGACTGTGACCCTTTGTGACCCTAGTGCAGTAACTAGCGGTCCAGGTTGATCCCTGACGAAGAAACCCAGTATTGAGGAGTTTCGAAACGCGTAGGAAGGTTTTTGGCCATCCAGGGACCCCGTAGCTGTGCACACCAGATGGTGACGTCAGCGGGAGGAGACAGTTAGAAACTACTCTGTTGGTAGCAGACCACGAGGACCGCAAGACATCTCCCCGCACTCAAGGACGTTCTACACCACACAGCAAGCGGCTATCCCCGGCAAAAGACCCCGAACCACTGTACATGTCCTACTCATGGACGGTGAGTAGGATTTCAGTTTTACTAAACGGCGGAGCAACGAAGCTTCCTTAAGCACAAGCGCTTGGAAGCGCATTTCTTATTCTGCAGGAGAACTATTTCCTCGTATAGCAGGAGAAAAGTCAACTGTTTATTAACTATACATATGTTTTATGTCAATTGAGGTTACAATTGTTTTAACCAATAAATGCTCTTTGTATCTTGTCCCATACCGTCTTTGTTGACTCAAAGATAATACACTATTGCGGTGTTTTTGTTTATCTCTTGTTCCCTTCTCTGAGGTATTCCATGTAAGAAGAAATCACTGCACAAGACTCTTTTCCACTCTTCATCTCTAGCGGGGACTTAGCCTTAGTCTTTGCCCTACCAGTCCAGACATTATTACCCTATAGTGGTCTTTATGTTTTTTTTCCACCCCTACAACTACAGGTTGTACTGTAAGGCAATGATTCTGATTCCCACTTTAAAAATGTCTGCCGTTTCCACACATACTATAGAAGTGCGCCAACACAAAGCAGAACGTGCCAAAATGTCCCGCCAAGTTCGACTTTGCGTAAACCCTACAAAGTCTATTAATAGCGTCCGCGCAGTATTAAAGTGGTGCGCGACAGTCCAAAAATGTACTTGACGCGGCGCGGATGTTTCATTATATAGTTAACAAAATGTATTATATTCACAGCATGGCTATTATCTATTATATTATACCCTAATAATTTACATTTACTAACACTAATTATAGATAAAAATAAAAAATACACATCATTCAGTTTTAATTTAAACTGTATAAATCAGGTATTGCACATGGCGGCCGACTTACGACGCGCATTTTACTTTTCAGCACTGAAAATTTGACACACAATAAATAGGAAAATAGGATATTAGTGTATAGGACTGAATGGTGTATATTGCGGATGTAACCCTTTCACTGCCCGGTTTGCAGTGCATTACCCGGCCATTCTGGCAGCGAAGGGCTTTGTTAAGCATAAAAAACAAGATTATTAAAAATAATCATTTTTTTTTTTTTTTAAATCAAAAGAAATTGCATTTCGCCAACATTAAGCAGAAGGTCCCTTTGGGCCAGATTGCCTAAACAGGGCTAAGGAATAAGGCACACGAATGCCTCGTAGCTGAGCATTGCCCTACCAAATGCAGCCCTTCATGTTTCCACAAACCTGCTTACTCATATTAAGCTTATTAGGATACACAGAGACAAGATAAACCCTACTGATTTCCGCCTGGCCCTGATGTCTCGCTGGCAATTACAGAGCAGGAAAGAACAGGGCGCCAAATTACAGCTGATGTAAACCATCTATAGGCCAAATCACAATATGTTTCAGAAGCTGATAAGTAAAGTGCTCTGCAGCGTGATGGATCACATGGTGGAGAACATGCTATGCTTGTCATTTCAGTGTAACCAAGATCAGTGTGCCTGGTGACTGCAGATATATGAAAATCGGGCCCCACTATAATAATAATAATGTAATATAATAATAATAATACTGTAATATAATAATAATAATATAATAAAGACCCTTTTTTTTTTTAAACTGCTGCCGTACCATGTTTTTCTTACATAGCTCTGGCAGGGTAGGTGGCGCAGTACACTAGTTTTTTTGCATGTACAATGAAACTCTGCTCCAAAGAGCTTGTAATCTATTGTCGCCGCCCGAGGCGAGCGGAGATAAAGGACTCTAGGATTGGGATCGGGTCCCTCGGCCTGTCTCGTCTGCCTATTTACACTTCTTCTACTTGGCTGGTGATGTTGGAAGAACATGGTAGATTTTGTGGGGGGTAGTGGAGTTTTTTTTCTCTTTCTGTGGGTCGTGAATAGTCACAGTTTGCCAGACTTGTGAATGTGGGCAAATGTTCTGCAGATCTGATGCCAACAGCAAAGCAGAACAGGTTTTCTGGGTACTCCATGTGTGGGCTAGTAAAAAACTGGTCTCTTAGCCACACGTGCAGTATGGTGCCAAAGTGCAGCTGCCTACATTTTTTCTCCTGTATAATAGATCTCTTCTTGACCTTTAAAATGCTGTTTTTGTTTTTAAAATCCGGTGCTCCGTTCAGGAGCTATATGCGATTGAAATATTAAGTGTCCGGGAAGATAAAATGGAGCTGTCAGCAGTTTCATCTAAAGGTTACCATGGTAACCTCAGACGCTAGAGATTAAGAAAAGTGACTTCGATCACTGCCAGTTATCCCCAACCCGCGGAGTGAGTGGTGAGGTATGATCATTATTATTGCTAAAAACAGACAGGAAAAGAGTGAGCAATTCCACACGAATATTCCCAGAAAGGTTTTTTTTTTTACCAAATCTGCTGTCATCACACGTTAATTTTTTTTAAAAAAAAACCTGCAAATTAGGTCATTTCACTGTCGTGTTACACCGTGAGCTCTATAATTATACAACTGAACACCTCTGGGGCTTTTAATTTCAATTATTCCCAATCTAGTGTAACTTTTCACAGTCCTATTTCACCGTTAGTTAGTGGGTACACCTTTAAATATATATATATATTCTTAGCATGTTTAAAAATACATGTGGAGACATTGAAATCGGGGGGTGGCCAATTCCAATTCCAAACCTGTGCTGAAGCAGGGATACCCCTGATACCTGACCTGTTGGTGACCCTTGGAGGACTGGAGTTGGCCACCCCTGATTTAAATCAACGTGACGCTGGCTGAGATGGTGCACTGGTTTCTCCACCTCCACAACCGACAACGTGTACGTAATTGTTTTTAAACGTTTTCATTGGTTCACGCTTGTTTTAACCTGTTTGCTGTGTGTTCCGTGACACCACTCTAGAACTGTGTCTGTTATGTTCCGCGATAAGATCGTGACATAGCCTTCACTATACCTTGGGATATAAATAAGAAAAGAGCCATCCCCTGGCTTTGGGATATAAGATAAGCCATCCCCTGGCTTTGGGATATAAGATAAGCCATCCCATGGCTTTGGGATATAAGAGAAACCATCCCATGGCTTTGGGATATAAAATAAGCCACCCCCTGGCTTTGGGATATAAGATAACCCATCCCATGGCTTTGGGATATAAGATAAGCCATCCCCTGGCTTTGGGATATAAGATAAGCCATACCATGGCTTTGGGATATAAGATAAGCCATCCCATGGCTTTGGGATATAAGATAGCCATCCATGGCTTTGGATATAAGATAAGCCATCCCATGGCTTTGGGATATAAGATAAGCCATCCCATGGCTTTGGGATATAAGATAAGCCATCCCCTGGCTTTGGGATATAAGATAAGCCATCCCATGGCTTTGGGATATAAGATAAGCCATCCCATGGCTTTGGGATATAAGATAAGCCATCCCATGGCTTTGGGATATAAGATAAGCCATCCCATGGCTTTGGGATATAAGATAACCATCCCATTGCTTCGGGCTTAAGATAACCCTCCCTGGCTTTGGATATAAGATAACCCATCCCCTGGCTTTGGGATATAAGATAAGCCACCCCATGGCTTTGGGATCTAAGATAAGCCACCCCATGGCTCTGGGATACAAGATAAGCCATCCCATGGCTTTGGGATATAAGATAAGCCATCCCATGGCTTTGGGATACAGATAAGCCATCCCATGGCTTGGGGATATAAGATAAGCCATCCCATGGCTTTGGGATACAATAAGCCATCCCATGGCTTTGGATATAAGATAACCCATCCCCTGGCTTTGGGATATAAGATAACCCATCCCCTGGCTTTGGGATATAATGATAAGCCACTCCCTGGCTTGGGATAAGATAACCCATCCCCTGGCTTTGGGATATAAGATAACCCATCCCCTGGCTTTGGGATATAAGATAAGCCATCCCATGGCTTTGGGATATAAGATAAGCCATCCCATGGCTTTGGGATATAAGATAACCCATCCCATGGCTTTGAATAGACCTCAGGCGATATAAGATAACCCTCCCATGGCTTTGGGATATAAGATAAGCCATCCCATGGCTTGGGATATAAGATAAGCCATCCCATGGCTTTGGGATATAAGATAACCCATCCCTGGCTTTGGGATATAAGATAAGCCTCCCATGGCTTTAGATATAAGATAAGCATCCATGGCTTGGATAAGATAACCCATCCCATGGCTTTGGGATATAAGATAACCCATCCCATGGCTTTGGGATATAAGATAACCCATCCCCTGGCTTTGGGATATAAGATAACCCATCCCCTGGTTTTGGGATATAAGATAAGCCATCCCATGGCTTTGGGATATAAGATAAGCATCCCCTGGCTTTGGGATATAAGATAACCCATCCCCTGGCTTTGGGATATAAGATAAGCCATCCCATGGCTTTGGGATATAAGATAAGCCATCCCATGGCTTTGGGATATAAGATAAGCCATCCCTGGCTTTGGGATATAAGATAACCCTCCTGGCTTTGGAATAAGATAACCCATCCCATGGCTTTGGGATATAAGAATAAGCCTCCCATGGCTTGGGATATAAGATAAGCCATCCCATGGCTTTGGGATATAGATAAACCTCCCATGGCTTTGGGATATAAGATAACCCATCCCATGGCTTTGGGACACAAGAATTGTATTAGTCTCTTTGATGCAATCTTTACAGAACCCATACATTTGCATATGTAGTATTATCTGAGGTTTCTAAATCTAAACTTGAAGATGACACAGAGATTAATACGGGTTGTGCCATCACTTATGCATTTGTGTGTTACCCGAATGGTGTACATTTTGATATATGTATCAATTGTTTTTATCGCTGTTCTTTTTACTGTACTGAAACTAATAAAAAGAACGTCTAAAAAAAAAAATGTGGAGCTACACGAAATTAGATTTATAATGAATCGTGAGTATCTATGTGTGGCATATTGAATTTGTGATGTCATCACTCCTGACAACTAACTCTCGGTCACTGGTGTGCTAATTGTCCAGTCCCGGTGCTAGATTTCCATTTGCTGGTCTTGCTTGGTATAACACAGTATACACACATTTATAGGGACAATGCCTCCTAGAACCAAAATATTAATATGTTTAAAGGGTCTCATTTGAGTGACCTTTTTTCACATTAGGAGACCTTTAATTATTTTAACCACACATTAAGTAAGTTATGGTGGGTAAAAAAGTGACGGTAAACCCTCCCAGTATAGCATACAGCGAATGCAATAATCACGTGGGAGCACGTTCGCATGCCTCAGGCAGGTCTGCAACCCTGCCTTTCCCTCTTATCTCCTAGCATACAATGCTTCCACGCAGTCAGGGATTCTGGGAAATAGCATGCAAATGAGCACAAGAGTCACCTTTTGCTTCAAATCCATTTTAATATGGACCCCTATTTATTTATTTAAGAAAATATTTTTTTTGTTACTTTGTTAAGATTATTGATGCAGTGAGGCTTAATTTTCACTGGCTGTTCCCTTTTTCGTCACTGTGTCAACAAGAGTTTGCACAGGCAAAGCCGCTCTCGCCACCCTCCCCCTCTCTTTGGTGACTCTTTCAATAAGGACAGGGTGTGCTAAAGCAAACAGCGGCACCAAAGAGATGCAATTTGTAATTCATTTCGGGAATCAGAAGAAGCCAGATGTTTGCTTTTAGCACGGTTACTTTAGTTTAAGGAAGCCAATTAGTTGTTGCATTGTTTACAAAAAGTTGCTTTTTGACTACAATCGATTGCAACTTTATAGAAGACCTGAAACCTCAGGACTACAAGAATGGCTACCAAGCCTCTTGTAGGGTTGCCAGGCGGCTTCTACAAAAATACTGGACACAATGGTCAAAGGTGCAACGCGCTCGAGACACACAACACACACACACACACACACTTTTCTCACCTCTCTCCAATCCATGTCCCCTCCTCCCCCCGAAGCCGGTCAGGTCACTATATCCAGAGAGGTAATGCCGCGAGAAGAGGAGGGAGCTGCGGAGTCCCCAAACTGGTGCACGACCGCACCGCAGCTCAGCCCAAGGTATAGAGGGGTGGAGGGGGAGATCGTTTGGGATATAAGATAAGCCATCCCATGGCTTTGGGATATAAGATAAGCCATCCCATGGCTTTGGGTTGGGATATAAGATAAGCCATCCCATGGCTTTGGGATATAAGATAAGCCATCCCATGGCTTTGGGATATAAGATAAGCCATCCATGGCTTGGGCTATAAGATAACCCATCCCCTGGCTTTGGGATATAAGATAACCATCCCCTGTGGGATATAAGATAAGCCACCCCATGGCTTTGGGATCTAAGATAAGCCACCCATGGCTCTGGGATACAAGATAAGCCATCCCATGGCTTGGGATATAGATAAGCCATCCCATGGCTTGGGATACAAGATACCGCCATCCCATGGCTTGGGATATAAGATAAGCCATCCCATGGCTTTGGGATATAAGATAAGCCATCCCATGGCTTTGGGATATAAGATAACCCATCCCCTGGCTTTGGGATATAAGATAACCCATCCCCTGGCTTTGGGATATAAGATAAGCCATCCCCTGGCTTGGGATATAAGATACCATCCTGGCTTTGGGATATAAGGTACCCTCCCCGGCTTTGGGATATAAGATAAGCCATCCCATGGTTTGGGATATAAGATAGCCATCCCAGCTGGGATATAAGATAACCCATCCCATGGCTTGGATATAAGATAACCCATCCCATGGCTTTGGGATATAAGATAACCCATCCCATGGCTTGGGATAAAGATAACCATCCCATGGCTTTGGGATATAAGAAAGCCTCCCATGGCTTTGGGATACTAAGATAACCATCCCCTGGCTTTGGGATATAAGATAGCCATCCCATGGCTTTAGGATATAAGATAAGCCATCCCATGGCTTTGGGATATAAGATAACCCATCCCATGGCTTTGGGATATAAGATAACCCATCCCATGGCTTTGGGATATAAGATAACCCATCCCCTGGCTTTGGGATATAAGATAACATCCCCTGGTTTTGGGATAAGATAAGCCATCCCATGGCTTTGGGATATAAGATAAGCATCCCCTGGCTTTGGGATATAAGATAACCATCCCCTGGCTTTGGGATTTAAGATAAGCCATCCCATGGCTTTGGGATATAAGATAAGCCATCCCATGGCTTTGGGATATAAGATAAGCCATCCCTGGCTTTGGGATATAAGATAACCCATCCTGGCTTTGGAATAAGATAACCCATCCCATGGCTTTGGGATATAAGATAAGCCATCCCATGGCTTGGGATATAAGATAAGCCATCCCATGGCTTTGGGATAAAGATAACCATCCCAATGGCTTTGGGAATAAAGATAACCCATCCCATGGCTTTGGGACACAAGAATTGTATTAGTCTCTTTGATGCAATCTTTACAAGAAACCCAATACATTTGCATATGTAGTATTATCTGAGGTTTTAATATCTAAACTTGAAGATGACACAGAGATTAATACGGTGTGCCATCACTTATGCATTTGTAGTGTTACCCGAATGGTGTACATTTTGATATATGTATCAATTGTTTTTATCGCGTGTTCTTTTTACTGTACTGAAACTAATAAAAGAACGTCTAAAAAAATAAATGTGGAGCTACACGAAATTAGATTTATAATGCAATCGTGAGTATCTATGTGTGGCCAATTGAATTTGTGATGTCATCACTCCTGACAACTAACTCTCCGGGTCACTGTGTGCTAATTGTCCAGTCCGGTGCTAGATTTTACATTTGCTGGTCTTGCTTTGGTATAACACAGTATACACCACATTTATAGGGACAAATGCCTCCTAAGAAACCAAAATATTAATATGTTTAAAGGGTCTCATTTGAGTGACCTTTTTTCACATTAGGAGACCTTTAATTATTTTAACCACACATTAAGTAAGTTATGGTGGGTAAAAAAGTGACGTAAACCCTCCACCAGTATAGCATACAGCGAATGCAAACTATCACGTGGGAGCACGTTCGCATGCCTCAGGCAGGTCTGCAACCCTGCCTTTCCCTCTTATCCTAGCATACAATGTTCCACTGCAGCTAGGGATTCTGGGAAATAGCATGCAAATGAGCACACAGAGTCACCTTTTGCTTCAAATCCATTTTAATATGGACCCCTATTATTTATTTAAGAAATATTTTTTTTGTTACTTTGTTAAGATTATTGATGCAGTGAGCTTAATTTTCAATGGCTGTTCCCTTTGTCTGTCACTGTGTCCAAAAAGAGTTTGCACAGGCAAAGCCGCTCTCGCCACCTCCCCCCTCTTTGGTGACTCTTTCATAAGGACAGGGTGTGCTAAAGCAAACAGCGGCACCAAAGAGATGCAATTTGTAATTAATTCCGGGGAATCAGAAGAAGCCAGATGTTTGCTTTTAGACGGTTACTTTAGTTTAGGTTAAGGAAGCCAATTAGATGGTTGCATTGTTTACAAAAAAGTTGCTTTTTTGGACTACAATCGATTGCAACTTTATAGAAGACTGAAACCTCAGGACTACAAGAATGGATATCCAAAGGCCTCTTGTAGGGTGCCAGGCGGCTTCTACAAAAATACATGGACACAATGGTCAAAGGTGCAACGCGCTCGAGACACACACACACACACACACACACACACTTTTTCACCTCTTCCAATCCATGTCCCCCCTCCCCCCGAAGCCGGTCAGGTCACTATATCCAGAGAGGTAATGCCCGACAGAAGAGGAGGGAGCTGCGGAGTCCCCAAACTGGTGCACGACCGCACCGCAGCTCAGCCCAAGGTAGAGAGGGGGTGGAGGGGAGAGATGTGTGTAGGGGGGAGGGGGGAGATGTGTGTAGGGGGGAGGGGGAGAGGGAGATGTGTGTAGGGGGGAGGGGGAGATGTGTGTAGGGGGGAGGGGGAGATGTGTGTAGGGGGGAGGGGAGAGGTGGTAGGGGGGAGGGGGAGATGTGTGTAGGGGGAGGGGGGGAGATGTGTGGAGGAGGGAGGGGGAGATGTGTGGAGGGGGAGAGGGGAGGAGGGAGGGGAGATGTGTGTAGGGGATGGGGAGATGTGTGTAGGGGGGAGGGGAGAGAGATGTGGTAGGGGGAGGGGGAGATGTTGTTAGGGGGGAGGGGGAGATGTGTGTAGGGGGGAGGGAGGGGGAGATGTGTGTAGGGGGAGATGTGTGTAGGGGGGGGGGGAGATGTGTATAGGAGGGAGGGGGAGATGTGTGTAGGGGGGAGGGGGAGATGTGTGTGGGGGAGGGGAACATGGAGGTCTAACCTTATGCGGAGCAGCCTTCTGCAGTGTCTGTTTATCATGGCGTTGTTACGCCGTGACATTCATTGCGCTGCAGGAGGTTGGCCTGCTCCGTCATGGTTGCCTTGGGCGCCACCAAGGTAAGTCAGCCGTGGTCACGTTTATGTAGCACAAGTTTGCGTTATTTCTAATACAGAGACGCGCAAACTGGGGCTCGCAAAATTTTTTCCTGGGGGGGGGGCCCCCAAACCGAGCCCCGCGTCACAGAGCGCTCTTCCACCACAACATTTATATGGATTGCCGGGGGAGAGTGTGGGGGTCTCGGTAACTGCCCTACCTTCTCTCCGGCTTCTCCTCCTGCGTCTTGATAGCGAACGACGGTGTGGCTATGATGCCGCGATTCAAATGGCGACGTGTTGCCATGAAAAGCGGCATCGAGTTACCCATGACGTCGCAGAGACGATTGGGATACAAGATAAGCCATCCCATGGCTTTGGGATATAAGATAAGCCATCCCATGGCTTTGGGATACAAGATAAGCCATCCCATGGCTTTGGGATATAAGATAAGCCAGCCATGGCTTGGGATACAAGATAGCCATCCATGGCTTGGGATATAAGATAACCCATCCCTGGCTTTGGGAATAAGATAACCCTCCCCTGGCTTTGGGGATATAAGATAAGCATCCCTGGCTTTGGGATATAGATAACCCATCCCCGGCTTTGGGATATAAGATAACCATCCCCGGCTTTGGGTATAAAGAAAGCATCCCATGGCTTGGGATATAAGATAAGCCATCCCCATGGCTTTGGGATATAAGATAACCCATCCCATGGCTTTGGATATAGATAACCATCCCAGGCTTTGGATATAAGATAAACCATCCCATGGCTTTGGGATATAAGATAAGCCATCCCATGGCTTGGGATATAAGATAAGCCATCCCATGGCTTGGGATATAAGATAAACCCATCCCGGCTTTGGGATATAAGTAGCCTCCCATGGCTTGGATAAAGATAAGCCATCCCATGGCTTTGGGATATAAGATAAGCCATCCCATGGCTTTGGATATAAGATAACCATCCATGGCTTTGGGATATAAGATAACCATCCCCCTGGCTTTGGGATATAGAAAACCATCCTGTTTGGATTAAGATAAGCCATCCCATGGCTTTGGGATATAAGATAAGCATCCCGGCTTGGGGTGATTAAAACCCATCCCGGCTTTGGGTATAAGATATAACCATCCCATGGCTTTGGGATATAGATAAGCCATCCCATGGCTTTGGGAATAAGATAAGCCATCCCTGGCTTTGGGATATAAGATAACCCATCCCATGGCTTTGGAATATAAGAAACCATCCCATGGCTTTGGGATTATAAGATGATAAGCATCCATGGCTTTGGGATATAAGATAAGCCATCCCATGGCTTTGGGATATAAGATAACCCATCCCATGGCTTTGGGATATAAGATAACCCATCCCATGGCTTTGGGACACAAGAATTGTATTAGTCTCTTTGATGCAATCTTTACAGAACCCAATACATTTGCATATGTAGTATTATCTGAGGTTTCTAAATCTAAACTTGAAGATGACACAGAGATTAATACGGTGTGCCATCACTTATGCATTTGTAGTGTTACCCGAATGGTGTACATTTTGATATATGTATCAATTGTTTTTATCGCTGTTCTTTTTATCTGTACTGAAACTAATAAAAAGAACGTCTAAAAAAATAAATGTGGAGCTACACGAAATTAGATTTATAATGCAATCGTGAGATCTATGTGTGGCCATATTGAATTTGTGATGTCATCACTCCTGACAACTAACTCTCCGGGTCACTGTGTGCTAATTGTCCAGTCCCGGTGCTAGATTTCCATTTGCTGGTCTTGCTTTGGTATAACACAGTATACACACATTTATAGGGACAATGCCTCCTAGAACCAAAATGTATTAATATGTTTAAAGGGTCTCATTTGAGTGACCTTTTTTCACATTAGGAGACCTTTAATTATTTTAACCACACATTAAGTAAGTTATGGTGGGTAAAAAAGTGACGTAAACCCTCCACAGTATAGCATACAGCGAATGCAAATATCACGTGGGAGCACGTTCGCATGCCTCAGGCAGGTCTGCAACCCTGCCTTTCCCTCTTATCTCCTAGCATACAATGCTTCCACTGCAGCTAGGGATTCTGGGAAATAGCATGCAAATGAGCACACAGAGTCACCTTTTGCTTCAAATCCATTTTAATATGGACCCCTATTTATTTATTTAAGAAAATATTTTTTTTGTTACTTTGTTAAGATTATTGATGCAGTGAGGCTTAATTTTCACTGGCTGTTCCCTTTTGTCTGTCACTGTGTCCAACAAGAGTTTGCACAGGCAAAGCCGCTCTCGCCACCCTCCCCCTCTCTTTGGTGACTCTTTCATAAGGACAGGGTGTGCTAAAGCAAACAGCGGCACCAAAGAGATGCAATTTGTAATTCATTTCCGGGGAATCAGAAGAAGCCAGATGTTTGCTTTTAGCACGGTTACTTTAGTTTAAGGAAGCCAATTAGATTGTTGCATTGTTTACAAAAAGTTGCTTTTTTGACTACAATCGATTGCAACTTTATAGAAGACCTGAAACCTCAGGACTACAAGAATGGCTATCCAATGGCCTCTTGTAGGGTTGCCAGGCGGCTTCTACAAAAATACTGGACACAATGGTCAAAGGTGCAACGCGCTCGAGACACACACACACACACACACACACACTTTTCTCACCTCTCTCCAATCCATGTCCCCTCCTCCCCCCGAAGCCGGTCAGGTCACTATATCCAGAGAGGTAATGCCCGACAGAAGAGGAGGGAGCTGCGGAGTCCCCAAACTGGTGCACGACCGCACCGCAGCTCAGCCCAAGGTAGAGAGGGGTGGAGGGGGAGATGTGTGTAGGGGGGAGGGGGAGATGTGTGTAGGGGGGGAGATGTGTGTAGGGGGGAGGGGGAGATGTGTGTAGGGGGGAGGGGAACATGGAGGTCTAACCTTATGCGGAGCAGCCTTCTGCAGTGTCTGTTATCATGGCGTTGTTACGCCGTGACATCATTGCGCTGCAGGAGGTTGGCCCTGCTCCTGTCATGTTGCCTTGGGCGCCACCAAAGGTAAGTCCAGCCGTGGTCACGTTATTGTAGCACAAGTTTGCGTTATCTTCTAATACAGAGACGCGCAAACTGGGGCTCGCAACATTTTCCATGGGGGGGGGGCCCCAAACCGAGCCCCGCGCTCACAGAGCGCTCTTCCACCACAACATTTATATTGGATTGCCGGGGGAGAGTGTGGGGGTCTCGGTAACTGCCTCTCACCTTCTCTCCGGCTTCTCCTCCTGCGTCTTCTGATAGCGAACGACGCGTGGCTATGATGCCGCGACTTCAAATGGCGACGTGTTGCCATGACAACGCGGCATCGAGTTACCCATGACGTCGCAGAGAAGATGTCGGAGGGCGGGGGTGAGTGGGTGCGACATAAAAAGATTGCGCGCCCCTGTTCTAATAGACCTTGTAATAGGGCTTTTACTGAAGTGGACAGAGGAGAGGGAAACAATGTCAGGTATTGTGCTTATGTTATTTAAATTATGCCTAACTGTTGACCCTGTAAAAGCCCTATATCATGGTCTGGGTGTGAGTAAGGCCACGTTTAGTCTGACCTACCTAACGTAACGTTAAGTCTCCGCGTTACCCTTAACGGGCTTTAGTGGATACGCAATGTTCTGGCAACGCCTCATTTGCATTTGATTTGCATGTCATTATCACTAACGTAACGTTATAATTAACGCTCTGCTCTTTACGGGAGAAAACACAACTCAACCTGACGTCATTGCCCCTTGAAGATACACATCCGAGGGCAATACCCGGTGGGGGTGATACCCAGGGGCAGGGGGACTCAGCGGGAGACAGGGGCACAGAGAACAGGAGGGAGAAGAGAGTGGCAGGAGGAGGAGGAGGAGGGCTGGTCGAGGCCACAGAAGCAAGCAAGCCAATGAGAGGTGTGCGGGGGCAGGCCATGGAGCAATCTGATGAGGCGGAGTGATGGACCGACGGACATTGCCCATAGGGACAGTGCACATACAACGTTTTCAAATATATATAGATAATATCTGTTGGACAGAAGATAGTTGGAACAATTTATGATACTGCAATTTTGATGTGTGTTGAGCATGACCCCTCATCTCTCCGACTTCTGCTTCTTCTGTGTAGTACAAGCCTGCCCTCTCCTCACCACATTGGAAGGTTAGTTATGACTGAACCTCAATACACCCAGACCTATTAGAATCCAGTAGTATGAAATCCAAGCTTTGGTGAGATCTAAATCAAACATTCCCTCCCCTCCCACCCCCCTTCTGCCAGCCTTTTCTAAGAAAAAGAATCGTATCTCTCTTTTTTCCATTGGAACCATTGTGTTATTATCACATTACAGAGATATACGAGTGCGGCACTGGAGTCTTAAAAGATATTCATTATTTAGGAATGATTTTACAATAGGCAAGATTTAGCTGAGAGGGAGAAAAGAAGGCGAGGGAGAGAGGAGGGAGGAGAGAGGAGAGAGGGTGGTGGAGAGAGGGTGATGGGTAGAGGAGAGAGGGTGGTGGTGAGAGGAAGGAGTAGAGAGGATGGTGGAGAGAGGGGAGAAGGTGGTGGAGAGAGCAGGGGAGTAGAGAGGGTGATGGAGAGAGAAGAGAGAGTGATAGAGAGAGGAGGGAGGAGAGATAAGAGAGGGTGATGGGGAGAGGAGGGAGAGGAGAGAGGGTGAAGGAGAGAGGAGAGAAGGTGATGGAGGGAGGGGAGAGAAGGTGATGGAGAGAGGAGGGAGGAGACAGGGTGGTGGAGAGAGGAGGGAGGAGAGACGAGAGATTAGAGAGGATGATGGAGAGAGGAGAGAGGGTGGTGGAGAGAGGAGAAAGGGTGGTGGAGAGAGCAGGGAGGAGGTGGGTGGAGGGGGATGTAAGGGGGACATACTGTTTACGCTGGTAAAATCGGAAATTCGATGTTTAATTATTTTTTCATCGTTATGATTATACCTTTTGTTTGAAGTGTGGAAAAGCTGAAAGAAAAGCATTGTTTAAAATTGTTTTTGGAACGACTTCTTTGCTTTGTTTGAATGAATGAGGAGAGGTGTTTGTTGGGTGATGTTTTTATTATCTTTATGAATAAAGATAAAATTTTAACCTTTTTTTTTTGATGCCTTTTCTCTGTCGACTCTGGCAGCTTAGGTGTTCTGCTCGAACAAGAGTTAAAAAAAAATTAAAAAATAAGCATTTTCTTCCCACTTTCTCTAAATAGAAAAAGTTGGACTGACTTGATCCAGGGCTGTCACCATGACAACCTTTTCAGGTAAGGCTCATTAGGCCTAATCCTCTAATTACTAACTACCTCGTCAACGGGGGTTATAATTAGTTCAGGGACACAGTTAACCTCTCATTAGAAATGCCTGGACGCACTTATCCTGCACACAAAACACTGACAGGCTTGGCAATTTAGCCCAGCTACAAACCGAGGCTTGCTCTTAGCTTATCTCCCGAGGGCCTAAACTGGTTCGGCCATTAGCCTGAGCGGCTGTCATAACAGTTTACCAGCACCGCTTGTCATCAGGACCGACGCCAACCGTCGAAGTCCCCTCTCCATCAAACAAGAAGCAGGGAAACGCCAGCGAGCCGCCTGCCATCTTTGCTAAGAAACAAGGGGCTCCTTGTAAAGTTGGTGGCCATCGTTGGTGAAACTTGAGTGCGTGACAGGCTCTAAAACCTTTCTGTGTACCAACATTGTAGTAAGCCGAGCTTTCTAACCGGAGTCCATAGAGAATTCAGCCGTGCGGAGGCACGCGGAGGCTGAGGGAAAGCAGGGCGTGTCGGGGGGGGGGGGGGGAGCCAGTGACGTCACGGAGCCGGTTCGCCCTCATTGGGCGAACCGCTCACGTGACCGGCCCTGCGCTCCCGTGAGCGCTTAAACGAAAAAAATATTGGCGGCTATGCCTCCGCACGCCTGCGGAAGCGTGCGCGAGCCCCTGCTAAAGCCGCTCTCATTGCGGCTGCAGGGGCTCACTAACAAGCCCCAGCGCGCCCCAGTGCGGGTCAGCGGATAAGCGCTGACCTTGGACTCAGCCTTAGGTCGCTTCTTGAAGAAACCTATAAGGTCTTGAAAGAACTGTAATGTTGGTATCCTAAAAAGGTATCAAAACCTACAATGAACCTTATAAACATGTAAAAAAGAAATAAAAAATTGTGACGTTTGATGTCTAAACGATATTAAAAGTTGTAACTAGGGGTCCTGGCGCTGAAAATAGCGCCGGAGAAGTGCCCCTCCCCACAGGCTTCAAAGATGTAAAAATAAAAATAAAAACAAATTGAAAAATAAAAACATTTCATGTTTTAACACTTTGCGTGCTGGAGAGGTCTCAGTACCAGAGTACCACAGCCCTTCCGGCACAGTGCGGTCACGCAGACGCTTCCAATGGTGATCACGTGACGGCGGCGGCCATTTTCCTCTGCTGTTAACTCAAAGGCAGATTGCGTCCTGCAGTGCCAGACCCCTTGACGAGTTAAAGGTGCATGTTTAGGTTAAAAAGCTAAAACAGTGACACATTTTGACGCAAAAACTGTCACTTTCCCGCCCCCCTTTTATCTCTTAGCATCAATTACGGTCATTTATCAAAGTCTTTCGCCTCGGGCCAAACATATTGCACCAAATGTATTAGGGAAAAGCGTTGCCATCGAAAGCAGTGGGGTTCTCTTTTTGGGTAAACATGGTGCGTTATTTTTTTTTGGGCACGACTTATGCCCCAAGTTTGCAGCCGGGAAACTTTAATAAAGGACCACAAATTTACACAGGTTCTGCCTTCCAGTTTTCAAAACACGCAGCATGGAAGAGGGGAAGGGGCGATACGGCAGACACTTCAAACACTTCAAGAGTAATCCGCATGCCTTTCTTTGCTTGTCTGAGTTTTGGGGAATGAACCATGCTTATTTCACTGTAACCACCCTGTGGGGACTGCTAGTCAGTATAAGGGGTTAACAGCCTTAATGGGATCACTCAGGTTATTCTCCTCCTCATCATGTGATGCAGAAGGGATGTCACTCCTTTGTATGTCTTGTGACCAGTGATGGGATAGGGAGTATAGAGGGTATATATAGCTCCATCCGATGTTCTAGAAACAGGTTCCTCAGAGTTCAGAGTGAAGCCTCACAGTGAGTCCTGTAAATAGGTTTGTGTGTATAGTTATGTGTATTAAGGATGTCCTGTCACCATTTATTGTTTTCAGTTAAGGAACGTGCCCTATATAGTTAGAGTCCATAGTAATGGACCAAGATTGTTCTCTGGCCAGAAGAGGAGTGAGCCTGTACTCAGCAGGGAGTTCTCAGAGTAGAAGCTCCGGAGCATAAATCGGATCGGCCCGACCGGAAGGTCCTAAAAAAACTCCACATCCGACAAGTGTAGACTAAGAATGCCGTGCGCCGAAACGGAATAGTGATCCCACAGAACAGTGTGTGTCCCCCCCAACAAGGGTCCACCTCAGAGAGGGCATTATTGAAGCTATGCAGGAGATTGTCAATCTAACCAATACTAAGGGAAACCAGCCTAAGTACCTACCCAGTGTAGGAGTGAGACCTACCAGGGGAAGAAGCACCGAGTAACCATATTGTTTGACACTAGTTAGTGTCTAAAGTTCTGTCTGTCTGTTCTATGGCGAGCATTATGAACGGATGTTGAATAAAGCTCTTGATTGTACTATAAAAGTTCCTGGCTCCCATCCTTATTCTATCTGCATATCCACGCCCAGCCTGCACCGACCCAGCACCCTGAAAAAGTATGAGAGACTGAGCACATACATACACACATACATACATACATATATCCAACTCGATATAAACTCCGCGCTGGTATTTCTTCGCTGGATATACCTCATAGAGCAGGCCTGCACAACATGCAGCCCACCTGGCCTCTCTGTGCGGCCCGCCTGGCCTCTCTGTGCGGCCCGCCTGGCCTCTCTGTGCGGCCCGCGATGACTCCAGCCGGGCGACAGTTAATTAAATAAATAAAATAAAAAAAGTTTAAAAAAATGGTGGCGATTCATCCTCCCCCCCCCTGTGTTTTGCGGTGCGCAGGGGCAGCAGCAGCATGGAGGAGGATGCGGCAGCCGTGACTATTTTTTTCAATAGCAGGATGCCGGGGGGCGGGTTGAAGGTCAGAGCATGCCGGGGGCGGAGCTTAGTAGCGGGGAGGAGAGGATGTGCTGATCTAAGAGGGAGGAGGGGTGTGTGTGTGGGGGTGAAAAAACGGGCTGGTGCAGAGGTGGGGGGGGGGTGCTGTGCTGACGTGATGGGGGGTGGGCTGGTGGCATGTGAGGGGGGTGGGCTGCTGACATGTGAGGGGGGGGCTGCTGACATGTGAGGTGCAGGGGGGGAGAGTGATGTGAGTTGCAGGGGGGGAGAGTGATGTGAGTTGCAGGGGGGGGA
Source organism: Ascaphus truei (assembly GCA_036426205.1). Classification (NCBI taxonomy): domain Eukaryota; kingdom Metazoa; phylum Chordata; class Amphibia; order Anura; family Ascaphidae; genus Ascaphus; species Ascaphus truei. The sequence continues at coordinate 75,674 of WSYH01000789.1, forward strand.
GAGAGGTGTCATATTGAGGGGAGGGGGAAAAGAGGTCATATTGAGAGGAGGTGGGAGAGTATGGGGGGGAGAGAGGGAGGGAGAGGGGAGAGGAGAGAGAGTGTCATATTGAGGGGGAGGGGGGATAGTGTCATATTGAGGGGAGGAGGAGGTCATATTGAGGGGGAGGGGGAGAGTGTTCTATTGAGGGGAGGGAAGAGAGAGGAGTGACATATTGAGGGGAGGGGAGAGGAGTGTCATATTGAGGGGAGGAGGGGAGAGTGTGTCATAATGAGGGGAAAGGGGAGAGTCATATTGAGGGGAGGGGGAGAGCGCCATATGAGGGGAGGGGAGAGAGTGTCATTAGGGGAGGGAGGGAGAGAGGAAGAGAGAGAAAGGTCATATTGAGGGAAGAGGAGACATGGGGGGATGCTGATTGTGTGTGGGGGGGGGGACATGGGGTGGATGCTGACATGGGATGCTGACTTGGGGGGGAGGCTGCTGACATGGAATGGGCTGGGGGGATGTGGAGGGGGTATTGTGTGTTTGATGTGGAGGGGGGTATTGTGTGGGTGAGGGGGAGAGATGGGGGTATGAGAGATAGATGTGGAGTATCGTAAAGGTTGATAGTGAGGGGTTCCGGGGGAGATATGAGGATGATGATGATGAGAGGTGCTGGAGGAGAGATGATGATGATAATGATTTAACCCGTGCGGCCCAATTTTTTTTCCTTGGAGCAGTTCGGCCCTTCTCACTTTACGAGTTGGGCAGGCCTGTCATACAGTATGAAGGAAATTGCATATCAAGTCTTTTTTTAATATAAAAATGTAAAAAGACAAAGGTGATGAGTGTGAAAAAAAGACATGCGTCCATCAAGTTCAACCTACTGCATGCTAAATTTAGACGACAGATACTTTATCCTATATCCATACTTACAGTATATTGATCCAGAGGAAGGCAAACAAAAAACCCCAGTGACATATCATCCAATGATATCTCATAAGGAGAAAAATAAATTCCTTCCTGACTCCAAATATTGGCAATCGGATTACTCCCTAGATCAACATCCTTCCCATGTTTACTTATTTGGTATTTCCCTATATACCTTCTCTTTCTAAAAAGATGTCCAACCTTTTTTTGAACAAATCTATTGCATCTGCCATCACAGTCTCTATGGGTAATGAATCTCACACTGTAACTGCCCTTACTGTAAAGAACCCTTTCCTTTGTTGCTGGTGAAATCTCATTTCCTCCAACCTTAAGGGATGACCCCAAGACTTTGTACTTCCCTTTGTCTCACTCACAAACATCAGACTATATATATCTTTATTTGTACAGCGCCATCCTTTTATTTAGCGCTTCACACAAGCGATAGGCAGAAAACGAAATATTAGGAGACATATTGAGAATCAGGACTGCAAACATAAAAGGAAATGATAGGAAAAGTCCCTGGCCCGAAGAGCTTACACTCGTAGTGCTCCATTTTGCCATGATTTATTTATGATTTGCTGAAGATTACTGGAAACGGGATTCGGGGCCGACACTTCTCATAGTGGAACCAACAGATCTCGCGGGAGGCGTTACTTCCTTGATGGAAATCAAAGGATATGGGTTATTATGGCCACAGGGACGGGAGCCTTTTATCGTGGATTTAATTGGGATTAGAATCTAATGATCCCATTGTCGCGTACGGCACACCTGTGAGCGCGTGACCTGCATATGGGACAAAGGTGAATATACAGCTCTCACGCTGGCCGACTTTTCATTTTCGCAAAGGTCCCTCAAATTAACAATATCTCCCCTCAATCCGTCCCCATATACCACCTGTCACAAACAGGACACTGGTGAGCACGTGACTTGGATATGCAACCAGGGTTAATGCACATGGCTACTCTTGCCACTCACCTTTCTCCTGCGCAAGGTACTTTCAATAAGTTAATATTAAACCCTATCTATCCATAAATATCTATCCACTGCAACCACCCAAAAAACATGCAAAATATGTCATTAATATATATCTGCCAGGGTCTCAGGTCCCTGTTTACTATAGAAAAAAACTATGCACTTAACACAGGAACCTGATGTCACAAAATGGGTCTGAAAATTTAACCGCTCTACAAAGTGTGCACCAGTTCATTCAGAGCCCCAAAGCATTACTTATTAAAGAATTGTTATTAAAGAATTGATATATATATATATATATACACACACACACACAAATATATACGGTATATATATACACATACACATATAGTGGTTTAGATTACAGAAAAAGATTATTTAAAGAACATACAATTACAATAAATGCAAAACAGTTTCATAAAATACAGCCGCGGCCCCTTTTATTCTCCGACATCTCCGAATTTTTTCGGGGATTTTTTCCGAATGCCACGCACTTCACCGCGTTCATGCCGCATTCATGCCGGCGTCACCCGCGGTTGATGTGTTTATTGATGTGTTTATTGATAATGGTTCGGATTTAATTGGTTGCAATTCTTCGCGTATAAGCAGACTGTGTACTGACGTACTGTAGGTTGAACTGCTACAGTATTAGACTTTGAAGACAACAGCTCGCGAACGCCCACATGAGTTTTTAGACGGTATTGCAGTATTGCAGACAGTGCTAAGAATATGCTAATATTATGAGCGCTAAAATACCGGAACATATTCCGAAAAAAATAAATATACTGCATCTGCCCGCGGTTATCAGAGTTGCGCCGCTACGGCCGCATTAGGATAAAGGCGGCCGCAGCTGTAACAGCATAAAACATAAAATCAGAAATCCCTATACAGCATGTTACCATATGTCAGGGTTTTCCCCCAGAGAGATCCCTGACTTAGAAATATGAAAATTCACATGTTTGATCCCCAACTCCTTTGGTGAACCTGGGCGCTACAACCTCATGTTGGACGGGGGGGCGGGGGGGAGGTTCGTTTTTCTTGGCATAACACGTCGGTGAGTTTCGTTCTGGGTCTCTCTTCACAGCTGCCACTTTGGCTTTTCCCAGAATGCTCGTCTCCACAGAAGCTTATCCGACATGCCCCGTCAGCTCCTCAAACACCTGGAACATTATAGCAAATTATCCATATACACCCAGCCAGATGAAGAGGCTTCTCATAGAGACATCCTATCGTCCTAATCAAGCTGAAATTACATTCGCCTTCACCTGCTGCAGAAACCCCGGGATTCAGACGCACGAGATAGGAAACACTAATCGGAATTTCACCGGCATTTTAAGAGCCTGGGTATATATATATATATATTTTATTCACAAATAGCCACCTTAGTCAGTCGGTATACGGGACTTTAGAAAGCAGGGGAGTGGGGGGGAGGGTAATATATTAGAGATTTTTTAATGTAGTAAAGCACCACTGTTTTTTCTTTTACTTACACACTTCTGTTTGTTTGCGTTTAGAAACTCTCCATTTCTGATTTATTTTTGGGGGGGGGGGGGGGTATACATTTTTGAGGTTAGGGGAAAAAAATGAAGTCATTATAGGAAATATAAATTGCTTCTGACGGACAGTATCAAATTGTATGAAATTGCTTTTAATGGGATTTAATACAGATATGGATCTTTTTTTGCCCAATAATTTCACCACTTCTGCCTTGATGTTTCTTAAATTGAACACAGTACCACTACTTTTTTTTAAAGTACTGCAGACTTGCTGGGTAATATTTGAATACAAGGACCAAATCCCAGCCAATGTTTGGCTGCAGAGGCCTCTTCAATTTGTTTTCCAAAGGGGCCAGATCCATTTAAACTGGGCGCAGGAGGCCCATAAAAGTATTGTAATATAATTTTGGATACCTTTTAAAGAGGCAATCCGCACGGCACTTAAAAAAATAAATAAAGATTCTTCTTGTGTTTAATATATGCAGCCTTTGATTACCTTTCTTGAAAACGAATTCCCTAAGGTGCCGATCGTTCGGTCTCCTGCAATCGCTCAGCAAAAAACCTGCTTCCCAGGGTTCACTAAATGACTGCCTTTCAGTTTTTCAATCAGTGTAACTCAGCGGTTACAATGTATGTATTACGAAGGTAACATTGTCTATTGTTACAGTTTGCAGCTCAAACTGCTGGGAATATTGGCGACAAATGATCACAAATAGGAAAGTGTTGCAAAGCTCTTGCACTGCTGGGGAGGTGGGCTAAAGCCTGCTATAGAAATCAAATCTTGCTCAGTACAGTATATTAAAACCTCATTAAATCTGCAGACCAAGAAATGTTCTGTACTATGAGAAAATACTTGTAGCTTTAAAAAAAACTAAAAAAACTCTGAATAATATTTTAATGTATTATAATGTAACAAGCATTTTTTGTTTCTATGGCATCCATTTACAAAGTCACACCGCCTTCCTCTTCTGAAACAGGCTCTGGCACAGCCCTTTTTGAGCCCTGCCCTCTCTCTAGCAGTGCACCAATTGTATCTAGTAACTGCCTGGTCACATGATCTTCCCCACAGAACTTTGCATCTTTGGTCCTCTTCTGCTGCACTGACAGCCATTTAGTGAACCCCCGAGCCGAATCTTCGCCGATCGATCACAGGAGAACGGATTGATCGGCAACTTAGCTAATTACTTATCATAGTGTGGATTGTATTGCTGCACATATATAAAGGGGGGGGGGGGGGGGTAAATAACATAAAATATAACGGCAGCTTGAACTGCTGCTATAAAAATGGCATTAAAGAATTAATTAAAAAAAATAAAAATGTAATAAGTATTCTACAGAACTGATTATTTTTTTAAAACACACACGTAGGATATTGCATGGATTGCACTCTTAAAGCCTTAAAATATGACTATATACGTCAACGTTTTGCCAGCATGTATAACATCTGTACCACAGATATTTACATTACCCCAACTTACAAGTGCGTTTCCGTGTAAGAAAAATTGCACTGCAATTAGCAGGAGCAGACAGTACAACAGCCACTCAAGGGCTCTACGGTGGCCCACATTGGACACGTGGGCCACCAGTTGAAAAGTTTAAACTAGAGTCCATTCTCACAGCCTCATTAACCCTTCGAGTGGCCGGAGAGGCCGTGGTCACGTGATTGCTCCGTCAAGTGAATCATCCTGAGATACCCGCCAGTAAAAGTTCCCGGTCGTTTTTACCAGGGTGATGTAAACGGCCATCCATATGGAAGCCGCGACCAATGACATTGTGGCTTCCTATTGGTTTGACATTAGGCAGCCATTTTGTTTCCCCTGGAGGGGGATTTCAAGCCTGGCAACTTCACTGGTAAGTAACGGAGTGGTCGCCGGAGCTGAAAATCATCGGCCTCTGCACAGTTCCCATGCTGCCAAAAACATAACGGATAAAAAGAAAAGAGTGCGGGGAACTGCTACTTTAATAATATCATGTTTTTAATTATAGTTCTTTTTAATTTTAAAGTGCATCACAAGTGCAGTTTATAGGTAACTATATTCCTGCCACCTCTGTGATTGAATGGTAACAGTGCTTTGCTGATGCTCTACATGGCAACCGTCAAAGGAGAGCAGAGGATGGTATTGTTGATATCTTCCCACAGAGGCCCAGGTACACTAAGGGTTGCTAAGCTTTACCATTTTCTCAACTCCCATTCAAGTCACCTCCCTCTAACGAATCTTGGCCAGAGTGAGTAACTGGCTGAGGCTGGAATCGAACTCACAAACTTTCGAAAAGGATCCAGGATCGACTCCCACGACCAGCTTCTTGCAATCGTTACATTTTTATGAATCTATCGTCACCTAATCGTACTTGTTAAATTCTATGAATAGTACATTTCTTCCTCAACATCCAGGCTTTTAAATTAGGTGATGCAAAAATAAACAGCAACAATTTCTCTATAGAAAAAGCTCTAAGGATCCCTGAAAATGAATATGTAATTACTGAGTATTACCCGCAATACTCTATTCATCTGGAAGGTAATTTTTCAATGTAAAGTACATTTATATATACAGTATATATATATATATATATTTATTTTTACTCTAACAAAATTTCCCTCAACCTTCAGTAGTCAATTCATTCCCCCCCCCCCCCCCCCTAATATATCTATCTCCCTGCTGGCTTTCAGATGTCGGCCAGTAAGGAGTTAAGCCCTTTGCCGCCAGGCGCCCACTGGCAATGAAGGGGTTAACCCATTTATAAATATTTAATGGCATGCAAATTGCATCGCGTCCCACGTTACAGTAAAAGGTGAAAGGTTCTAAGTAGTCCCACATTTTCTGTTCTCCAATTAAGCAGCTGTGTTTAATGGACACATCAGATTGAAGTCAGAATTGATAAATGCTCCTTTTGGGTAAAGCAGGATTTTTCTTGCCTAGAAAACCCCCTCTTTTAAAACCCAATTAAAAGAGGCAGAAAAACAGCGGAATATTCAGATGCTTCTAAAAAGCAGGATGATAAAAGTAGATGGAAATTAGAGTCAGCGCTAATTATTATAATCAGTTTAATTATAGTGTGCAACGGGAACGCACGGGACGCATCCCACCTGTTATCAGCCTGTATTATCTCCGACGTGGAACACGCGCCACTTTGGTGCGCTTGGCAGGTCTGTAGGGTGGTGAAGCTGTATCTCGCAGCTCTCCCTCGCTATAAGGAGGTGTCTCCAACGTACTGTACTTTAATAGAAGCCTGCAATATGTTACATGTGCCTTCTGCAGTGAGGGGAAGTCTCGTTAAGCATGTCCTGCTTACTTGGAAAGACCGTCACTCACTATTTAGATAGCAGTCTCGCTCATTGGATAGCAGGATCACTCATTGGAAAGTAGTCTCACTCATTGGAAGGCAGTCTCACTATTTAAATGGCAGTCTCACTCATTAGATGGCAGTCTCACTCATTAGATGGCAGTCTCACTCATTAGATGGCAGTCTCACTCATTAGATGGCAGTCTCACTCATTAGATGGCAGTCTCACGCATTTGGATTTAGTATGTGTTACGGAAAATTAGTCCCACTTGTTGATAGTGAGTCTCACTCACTGAAATATCATTCCAATCATTTGGAGTAAGCCTTGCTCATTAAGTCGAAATCTCACACACATAATTAAATTAAGATCTATTTATCTATCTACATGTCTATCTATCTATTTATCTATCTATCTAAATCTCACCCACATAATTAAATTAAGATCTATCTATCTATCAATCAAATTATCTACCTATCTATCTACTTATATATCTATATCTATCTACTTATATATCTATCCATCCATCCATCCGATAGAGCTACTGTATATAAACATACTCAGCTACTGACTATGAACACACATACTATACATGTATATAATCAGTATCCATCTATTACAAAGATAGATAGATAATAGTTACAGCTAGTTAAGTAGATGGATGTATATTGAAGATAGATTGATAGGTAGATGTACAATATCCCCCCACCCCCCCACCCCCCACACCACCACCCACCCACATCCAAATATATAACTGCAGTAAATGTTTTTAAAGCATTGACTTTTCCCATTAGGGCTCAGCATATCCTGTTAAAACCGGCAGTGTGACAGTCTCTAAATAAATGTAAAAAAAGAGCAGCGTACCATTTTTTCGATCAAAGGGTAACAAATTACCTTTAAGAGCCAGTGTCCCCGAGCTAACAGAGTTTGTTTTAGGTAGTCTGGCACATTTCTATCTAAAAGCATATTTTCTTCTCCCCCAACGGGCGCTGTAGTACTCCCAGCTGTCGCAGACCTGTGCATTTGGAACAGCTATATAAATTATGTAAATAGTAGTGGATGAGTGGTATTAAGCAGAGCTCGAGTTGTAGAGATGTTCAGGGGTTTTATAGGCAGCTGCGGCTTTATGCGTCTAACCAGGAATCTTTATGTCCTGGCTTTGTATGACGGTGACACACAATCAACATCAAGAGGGATACGTATGAATATTAAGAACGAAAGAAAAAAAGTATGTATATGCAGGTGTATTATTGTGGCGCCAACCAGATACACAGTGCCTTACAGTGTTTTCAAACATTACAATACAGGGAATATAATAATACCAATGGGATGAGGGCATAAAGACATTAAAATAAAGGCGAAGAGTGGTGTCTTATGTCAATCTTGGTCACTTGTTGTTCGAATGTCCTATACCTATTTGGCATAGAGCAGGGGTGGCCAACTCCAGTTCCCAAGGGCCACCAACGGGTCAGATTTTCAGGATATCGCTGCTTCAGCACAGGTGGCTCAATCGGTCTCTGCTTCAGCACAGGTGGCTCAATGAGAGGTTCAGCCGAAGACCTGTGCTGAATCTGGGATAGCCTAAAAACCTGACATGGTAGTGACCCTTGAGGACTGGAGTTGGTCATCCCTGGTATAGAGGTACACAGCACCGCAGATCAGCAAAGAGAAATGGGAATTGTGGCAGTAACCGACGCTGATCTGCATTCTGCTATCCCTATAATTCCTACACTAACTGCTACTATAAAGTAAAAAATGTGCTTGGGTCACAAAAATCCAAAGGCAGAATAGAGGGCTGATGCCACTATAATGTCAGCTACTATAGAGGAAAGGGGCCTGGGAGTCAGTATTTCAGGTGACTTCAAAGTAGGAGAGCAGTGTAGCACAGCTATGTTGAAAGCCGGCAGGAAAGATTAAAGGGCCTTCATATGTGCAGTGTGGAGGAGAGACATGAGAGGGGGTATAGGATTCAAACTTTCAGGTACATACAGTAAAGGGTTTCCACAAAGTGCAGGAGGGAAGCGTATCTCAGAGAAGGAGAAGAGCTTATTCTCTGACGCTGCAGGGCGGGAGGATCAGAAGTGAGAGGAAGTACTTCTTTGTGGAAAAGGGGTTGGATTGATGGAATGGCCTCTCAACCAAGGTGGTAGGAAATTAAAAAAAATGCTCCTCCCCTAACTGCTCCTATAACCGCTCCCTATAACTCCTCCCCTAACTGCTCCTATAACCGCTCCCTATAACTCCTCCTCTAACTGATCCCATAACCGCTCCCTATAACTCCTCTTATAACCGCTCCCTATAACTCCTCCCCTAACATCTCCCTATATCTCCTCTCCTAACTACTCCCTATAACTCCTCCCCTAACTGCTCCTACAACCACTCCGTATAACTCCTCTCCTAACTGCTCCCTATAACTCCTCCCCTTACTGCTCCTATAACCACTCACTATAACTCCTCCCCTAACTGCTCCCTATAACTCCTCCCCTAACTGCTCCCTATAACTCCTCCCCTAACTGCTCCCTATAACTCCTCCCCTAACTGCTCCTATAACCGCTCCCTATAACTCCTCCTCTAACTGCTCCTATAACCTCTCCCTATAACTCCTCCCCTAACTGCTCCTATAACCTCTCCCTATAACTCCTCCCCTAACTGCTCCTATAACCTCTCCCTATAACTCCTCCCCTAACCAATCCCCGAATTGCTCAATGACACATGCATGGAAAAAAACTGACACAAAGTAGCTGCCAGCTAGAACACATTAATGCAACATAAAAGTGATTCTCTTACTGTAACCCAAATGTCACACTTCATTTAGAAAGAAAGGTCACCCTTCTGATCATTTGTCATAGCCCCTTGTTTATCTCTTGTGATTTGAACGTGCCTACACTACCAATGCTTGGAGACTGTTCCGTGCATCCACTACCTTTTTGCTGAAAACCTATTTTCCCAAGGCTTGAATATAACAAAGAGATAAAGTGAATTCAAATACGTTTCCTCCCTTCAAAGACTTAGGATGTCTTCAATGACTGGCAGTCCCCAAATATCCCCCCGATGTCCCTCCTCTGCTCTCCAGAGATTACCATCGAACAAGCAGCGACTTGCCCACTTCAGAGACCAGCTTACCCACGACGCCACTCCCCGTTCAAACTCCCGGCCAGGCAGCGGAATCCCGGGGAATGCGACACTGCGTGCCAACGGGCATTGGACATCTGCTGGGGTGGCGTAGCGCCCACACACACACACACACACACAGTGTTCTGCCAACTCCAGCAGGAGAGAGCTGCGTGCTAACCATCCATGGGATGAGATACGGCTGGCATCAGCGGGCAACACGTGCTTTATCTCATGCCAAGAGATCTTCTGTTGTGTGTACACGCTAAAGAACCAGGGATTCATGCTGCTCTTATAATACACAAGGCCAGGGACATCTGTGTCATAATGCCCCCTCCCTTCCCCCATCGGTGATTACTACATGAAGCCAGTGGCTGCCAGAAAGACCAGAGACCTTAGACTAAAACTTAAATCAATGTGCATTTTTTTGGTTCTTTGGGTCCTCTTTCATCACTTCTTATCATATACTGATTGGGGGACAGCTCCAGATAGCGTTACATCACATGCATAGCATAGCTGGCTGATACTATAGCTCTCGGATGCACTGACCTTGGCCCCTTGCAGACGCTCTTACCAGAACACCCTCCTCCTGTCTCTCTAAGGCCTTGCCCCCGCTGCCTACTACAGCGTCCGCTGTGGCGGACGCTGCACGAACGAGAGCCCTCCCCTCAATGGCGCCGGGCCCGCTGCGAGGGGGGGCCGCAGCGCTGGGGCGAGAGCTGCTCCTGCTCTCAATAAAATTGAGAGCAGAACTCGCGTAGAGCGATTAGGCACGCCCCCCGGCGGTTCAGCCAATGAGGGCGAACCTGCCGGGTGATGTCATGGCCGTGCCCCGTCACTCCCCCGCCACGCCCCCCCGGTCTCTCTTCTTGCAGTGAGCTGCAGACCGGGGAATCGGCTGAACGCGCCGCCAATATCGCGGGCGCGCGTTACAGCGGAGAGACCGGGGCCTTAGCCTAAGTTCTCCTCTCTTACTACTCAGATCAGGGCTGGGCAACACCAGTCCTCAAGAGTCACCAACAGGTCAGGTTTTCAGGATATACGTGTCAATCATATTAGCCATGTGATCTGGATTTTAAAAATGATCATGACAAATTGGGTAAAACGGTAAATTTGGGGGGGAAAGAGCAACTTTTTTTAACTAAAAAAAAAAAAAAAACCATGGCATTTTCTACAAATTTCACACAACTATTTGCAATCAGAATCCTGGCCAGATTTCAAATAAACATGCAAAGCATTTGGTCGCTGTGAAGCCATTAAAACGTTAAAAAAGATTTTGGTCTGATATATATTATTGTAAAGGTGGGATTCAGCTGTATCTGACACATTAAATGTCCCCGTCACTAGGTGGGACTGCAGAGTTATAGCCATTTAAAGCAGCAGTCCAAGCTGGCGTTTTTTTTGTTTTTTTCACCCCTTTAATATGCGCATCAATACCGTTCTCCTGTGATCGATCCGTTCTCCTGTGATCGATCGGCGAAGATTCGGCCCGGGGGTTCACTAAATGGCTGTCAGTGCAGCAGAAGAGGATCAAAGATGCAAAGTTCCGTGGGGGAAATCATGTGACCAGGCAGTCACTAGATACAATTGGTGCACTGCTATACAGAGGGCAGGGCTCAAAAAGGGGTGTGCCAAAGCCTGTTTCAGAAGAGGAAGGGGATGTGACTTTGTAAATGGTTGCTATAGAAACAAAAAATGCTTGTTACGCTATAATACATTAAAATTGTCATTTAGAGTTGATTTTAAAAAAAAATGCTTCAAGTATTTTCTCAAAGTACAGAACTGATTTATTTAAAAAAACACAAGTAGGATATTGCTTGGTCTGCAGCATTAAGGCTTCACATATTGATCCCCCACTATGGGATCCCAAATACTCCTGTGGCTGTTGGATAATTACAAGGTACAGTAACCTGCTAAGAGGAGGGGGAAAAAACAATTGGTTTAAATGTGTGTGTTGTGCGAGTTTAACCTCCCAGGAGGGGCGTGATGCAATTTTGGGTGGCGGACTTGCGGTGGCATAAAAAAAAAATCATCCACAAACATCATCATCAACAATGCGAGTAACAATACAATCCTTTGCCTTTCCTCATGGGACACCAAGGGAGCAGCCAGAGAAGTACATAGAAGACCTCTTCACTGCCCCAAAGAGCTTGCAATCTAATCGTCTGCTGCCTGAAGCACAGGGATGTAAAGGGGAAGGTGTGCCAAGCGCTGCACGGGGCAAGTCTGCATATTATGCATTATGAAAAGTTCAGTCCGCGCTCTGGCTCTTTAAACTTGGAGTGTTGGTCCCTCTCAGTTCTCTTGCTGCTTCTGTGTTTATGAGGTGTCTCCCCCACCTCCAAATGTGGTCTCCACCGGAACCCCGATGGTGATACCAATATCAGCAAAACAAGAAAAAACACAAAAGCGCACCAAGATTAGAGATAGATAATGTATTAGCAACAAATACCTAAAATTAGTAACTTACATATAAATATTCCTTTAATAAAATCCCCGATTCTGGTGTCTATCACAGGAGTAGGGCATCACATAGGAAGTATGAAGGGTAATCTCAGTTCTGAGAGATCAGACCGCGCGCTGGGGCTGTCTCTCTGTTCACTCTCCTGTCCTCCACGTTTGGTAGCGTGTGCGGAGTGTCGCGCGCATGCCAGGAACCGGCCTTCAATAGGTGTCCTTAGGATGCCTGTCCGTTTTTTGATAGCATAGAAACGATCGAAATAACAGGAACGGTAACACTTGAGTGGGTACTGTGGTGGGTAGTAAAACCGCCAGCCACAACAGTCGCGACGCGTTCGTTATATCAAAGAAGTTTAACTTGTTAAACGAAACGCGTCGCGACGTTGTTGGCTGGCGTTTTACTACCCACCACCAGTACACACCAAGTGACCGTTCCTGCTTATTTCCGATCGTTTCTATGCATCAAAAACGACAGGCATCCTAAGGACACCTATTGAACCCGGTTCCTGCACTGTGTGCTACACTCTGCACCCACGCTACCACACGTGGAGGACAGGAGAGTGACACAGAGACAGCCCCAGCGCGCGGGTCGGATCTCTCAGAACTGAGATTACCCTTCATACTTCCTATGTGATGCCTACTCCTGTGATAGACCCAGAAGCGGGATTATAAAGAAATTTATATGTGTAAGTTACTAATTTTATTATTTGTTGCTAATACATTCTATCTCTGCATCTTGGTGCGCTTTTGTGTTTTTTCTTGTTTTGCTGATATTATGCATTATGCGCACCTGCTGAGGATTTGCCAATATTATACCAGATGTAACCACCACAATAATTAACCAGCGTGCAGGAGGGGCCACGGCACAAGAGCGTCACAGAAAAAAGGCTGTGTTTAGGTTTTTCTGCAACTCGATTGGTTTGGGATTAAAACTATATATATATATATCCCCTCTTACTACTATGCCCTGACTGACACCTGGTGCTGAGATTTATTGCTCTCGCTATGCCACATGTTGCTTACGATCAGACAGCGGGAAATAAGTACCCGGCGGGTGTGGTACAACTGCTTTAATATATTCGTTACCCAGTTCTAAAGACCTCGTGATCCTCTGCGAAGGATCACTATACTCATCATACATATATTATAACACGTAACAGTAACGCCGCGCAGGTGTGTGTTAGTGTCAGGTAAAAGTGGACCACCCAAACCTGGGTATATGGGCCTATATGATGGTGGCGGAACCACTATGAGAGCTCTTAGTGCATTTAAATGTAGCAGGCCTGTACGTCACCAAGGTCTCCGGTACCACTTTAACTGCAGTCATTGAGGGTTGCCTGTGACAGCGCTCGACACTCCGTGCGCTTTGCTGCAAAGATACTGCTCTCCCTCCATTGAATCTCTGCGCTCTCTCTCTCTCTCAGCGGGACTCAGGCTGGCCTCAGGCCAGGCATTCAGGCCTTTGCAGCTCTGCCTCCATTTGTCATGGCCGCCCCTCTTAAAGGTTCCTCTCACTCTTAGTCCCACCTCCTCTTCCACAGTCTTTGCCATTGGCAACTACTATGTATCAGTGACATGTGCATAGCACACAGGAGAGAAACCTGCTAGGGGGCTGGGTGAATGTGTTGCTTGCATCACACCGGGCCCATGGAGGATTTCCCAATAGACCCGGCTTTGGGGTGGCAAAATTTTGGGGCGGCCGAATTTGGGTTGCAGCATGTGCGATCGGCAACGTGACGTCACAGCATGGCAATGGGATGGCGCGGCGCTGGAGGAGGAGGGCGGCACCAGGTAAGTGCCTAAGGGCAGCATTTTTTTTTAATCCGACACTGTGCGTAGTTAATTCTCCTTGAACACGAACCTCCCATTTAAAATCCTACTTCGCTACCGTTTTGGGCCGAACCGTTCTGTAAGAGGCGCAGCGCACTGCCACGTCCTTGCGCTGGCTCTGCAACTCCCACAACACACCACTTAGATTGAAAGCTCTTCCTCCCCCATGTTGGATTTTATATTACGTTTGCGTACACCCCATTTGCATTATATCGCTCTGTATTAAAGGAGCAGTTTTTCCTACTGCGTGTGGTTTTTTTTTGCCCCTGCCCTTCTTCCTATGTATACAAGAAAAATGGTACGCCAGATAGGGTTGCTAGGCAACTTCTCCAAAAATACAGGACACAACGCTGAAAGGCGTGACGCGCTCCACACGCACATACACACCTTACCGCTCTTTCCTCCTCTCCTTGGCCCCACCCCCAGGCTCCTGACACCTCCTCCTGATTGGCTGCATTACCCATCAGCAGCCAATCAGCATGGAGGAAGCTGCCCAGCCCCCTATCAAGAGCCCTGCTCTCCCCCCTCTCAGGGAAATCCAGCACCCCCCTCTCTCCCCCAAAGCCGGTCAGGTCACTATGTCCAGAGAGGTAATACCGGTCACTGTGTCCAGTATTAACTCTAATTATTTACTGGAGAGTGTCCAAATACAGGACAGTCCGGTTCAATGCTGGACAGCTGGCAACCTGAGGCCCAGGGGGATCTGCTGGTTTAAATCTTAATTACTTTAAAAAAAAGAGCTGCAAACACAGATAGGAATATATCAATAAAAATACACACACAGCGCTGTTTATCCGCTCCAAATGTGAATTTCCATAAGCGTCTAGGCTCGGCGCACAGACTTGGGTGACGGCGGTTACCTGGTCTCCGAGTTTGGGAAGTGTTTCTGCGCGCTGGGTTTGTGGAAATCAGGCCTCCTGCAGCTGGTCATTAGCAGAGAGATATCATTTACCTTTGAAATGCAATTATTGGAAGGAGCGCGTCGGAGCTGGGCTGTAACAGGCACATATTCGGAGACATTTCTTCCCCCTCTTCCTTTCAGGGCTGAAATAGATATGTTAAACAACTGCTAATATGGCACTAACAACTAATGGTCAATTGGCGGTTAACCCCGCTGTTGCCAGACTGCGTAGGCCCCTCCTGAGAGCGAAAGGGTTAATAAGCGAGAAACGCTGTAGCAAATATATCTCTGAGTCATATAAAGTATGTCCCGCTATTGCTGAGAAAAAATGTGGCGCAAACTCGAAGTCTGCCGTGATCCCGGACTGAGTTTTTTGGAAAACCACGCTGGCGGCCATCTTTAATAGACCCAGGAAGAAAATAGGTTTTGACATCGATATTTCGACAAGCAGAAAGCTATTGCGTCACTGACACTTTGCCCCTAGGAGGGAATGACCCCTTAAACATGTCACTGCCATTAGTACACTTTTCCCCTAGGAGGGACTGACCCCTTAAACATGTCACTGCCATTAGTACACTTTGCTCCTAGGAGGGACTGACCCCAGCCAAAAGATTTGCAGCCTTTATTATTTTTTTTTACAAATGTAGTCACTAGTTGCATTCTTTGGGGGTTCTCTGCATATGGGTGTTTGTCAATCAAGGGTTTTCTTCACCCCTAGACCCAGGTCCTTATCATACACCCAAAAGATCAATGGCGGGGTATAGAAAGCGGTACTTTGTGTCAACTCTTGTTGAACACACCAGCTCCATCCGACAACCGGAGATCAAATCTCTCCCTATCCCTCCGTTCCCGTTTTACAAAGCAGCTTAAACAAAGGATTAAAAATACTCTCCGTGGGCGTCAGTCACCCAATTGTGTACCCCTTAGCCCTTTGAGTGCTGGAGGGTGTCGTGGTGCCTGAGGTAGAGGTCATTGACCGCGGCAAGCCATTTTTGGGAGAAACGGGATGATGGATCTTCCTCCTTTCCTCACTGGGCAGACACGTCTCCGCTCCATGGTCCGCAAGGCGCGATCCGAAACAGAACCGTTTGAGGATAACTTGGTAACTACTGGAGTTTCAGTCCCCGTGATGTAATGAGACGACCCTGGGGGCACTCAAAGGTTACACAGTCACTGGGCCCTCTACCCTCTAGGTCCAAGGAGGGACTGACCCCATAACCCTGTCNNAGGGCGGAACCCCTAACCCCTGTCACTGCCATTAGTAACACTTTTCCCCTAGAGGGACACCCCTTTAACCTGTCACTGCCATTAGTACACTTTGCTCCAGGAGGGACTGACCCCTTAACCATGTCACTGCCATTAGTACACCTTTGCTCCTAGGAGGACTGACCCCTTAACCATGTCACTGCCATTAGTACACACTTTGCTCCTAGGAGGGACTGACTGACCCCTTAACCATGTCACTGCCATTAGTACACTTTGCTCCTAGGAGGACTGACCCCTTAACATGTCCCTGGCCATTAGTACACGTTTGGCTCCAGGAGACTGACCCAAGTATGGCATTACACTTCTCGAGACACGTGAACTGCGAATGGATCCCCCAGAGTCAACATCGACGGTTTATCATTGCAGAAATAATCGTGAAAGGGGGGTGGGAGGGTCAGATAAGAAACAATAAACGATCATCCCCCGCCTTCAATGAGACTGGCGTCCGGGATATTTATTGAGGGTGTGATAAGAGTCGGCTTGAATGAGGCTTTTATTGGGAGCTATTAATTTCTCCTACTGTTTGCCTTTCCTGCTCATTAGATAAACACCTATAACTTCGTCCCCTATCTCTCCCCGCACCTGATTGTTTTTCTATTCAAGAGTCCTCTCCTTATCTGGGATTGCTGTTTGCCGCCCGTTGGTTCACACATGGTGGGGCCTCTCTGTGCTTCGCATGCTCTTCCAAAACAACGCTGCTCCGCATATCCCCCAGCATTACCAACGACTGGCTTTTTCCAACTTGCTGGTAAAGCCAATGCTGGCAACACCTTTAAGCCGTTTCCTCCCTGGCATCCTAAACCATTCAAGACCCGTCCCTCTTAGAATGCAAAGTGAACTAACGGCGGTAACACAGTTTAGGCCCATATCCTCCCAAACGGTGCTAAGCTTTAGCACGACTTTACCTCATTTCATATGATTGGGGCGTAAAAGTGTGCTAAAGTTTAGCACCCCTTTGTGGATATGGTCTTAATTGGTTAAATTTAGGTCAATTACACACACTGTCTTAATCAGACCAGTTTAGTATTATTATTTTATTATTTTTAAAAAAATTATTTTTTAGAACGTTTATTTATTCTTTTGCTGGGAAGAGGGTTCAAATAGAAGGGGGAAAAAAAGGGAGGTGGGGGTTACACAAATCTACATACATCCTGACATAACCCACTAATACAGGGGGGCTCAACTCTAGCCCTCACGCCCTCCAACAGGCAGTTTTCCCCTGCTTCAGCACAGTTGGCTCATCTTATGACTGCAGCACCTGCGCTGAAGCAGGGATATCCTGAAAACCTGACCGGTTGGTGGCCCTTGAGGACTGGAGTTGGCCACCCCTGCACTGATATCCAAAGTTCCAGAAGGCGCAGGGGTGAGTGCGGCGAGAGGACAGGGGTGGGAGGCGTGTTTTTTTTGTAGCCATTTGTGACCTCCCGATCATTGCCCCCTGGGAAATCTGGGCATCCTAAGGGTCCGGTGCCCAGTTCAGCTCGATAGTAGGAGACCATCTGCGTCCCCTCGCACCATCCTCGTCAACCAGGGTCCCGGTTTCGTCTAAAACGATGCCCTCTGTCATGTAGAAGCTGGTCAGTCTTCTCCGTAGACTTATAGACCCATCTTGTTTTTTAATGATTTGGGCCAAGCTTGGAGGGGGTTGCTTCCACATGCTTGCGAGTAGGGTTGCCAGGTGCCCAGTATTGAACCGGACTGTCCTATTTTGGACACTCTCCAGTAACAATTAGAGATAATACTGGACATGTATGTGTATACCGGTATTACCTCTCTGGACATGTATTGTCCGGTATTACCCTCTCTGGACATAGTGATCTGACCACTGGGGGGCCGCCAGACTTCCCAGAGTAGGAAGAGAGCAGAGCTGTTGCTCAGGGGCTGGGCAGCTTCCTCCATCTTGATTGGCTGATGCTGGGGCAGCCAATCAGGTGGAGGTGTCAGGAGCCTGGGGTTGGGCCAAGGAAAGGAGGAAACACATGGAGCGGAGAGAGGTGGAGGGGTCTGTGTGTCAGCGCGTTGAGCGCGTCGCACCTTTCACCCATTGTGTCCAGTATTTTTGGAGAAGCCACCTAGCACCCCCTACTGCGACCACAGCACCTGGTGGCCGCCACAAATTCATGGCTAGTTCCTGTTGGGCTATGGTAATGCCCCCAAATGGCTTATTAGTCATGCTTACCACGGGGTCAAGGGGAGCCCTAGTTCCGAGAGTAGTGTTAATCAGGTGAGACCTGTCTCAAATATTCTTTATCATTGGGCAAACCCCCAGATGTGTACATTGTACCCGGGCTGTCTGCATGCTCTGAAGCACAGAGGAGAGGCCGAGGCACACATCTGATGCATCTGTCTCTGTACGTTCTTCCTACTTACCTATTAGATTGTAAGCTCTTCGGGGCAGGGACTTCCTTTTTCCTAAATGTTCTTTTTATGTCGAAGCGCGCGTCTTCCCATTATGTGTTATGTGTATTTATTTGTTACTTAATGATTATGTCACTGTATTACTAGCTGTGAAGCGCTGTGTACATTAATGGCGCTATATAATAAAGATATACATACAGTCTATTTGGGTAGAGTAACCATGGGTACAGTACTTTGTAACCATTTTCTTTGGTAGAGTGTTGATGGACCCTATAACTACTGCCTCTTTTTTAAAATTTTTTGTATACTTTGAATGTCTTTTTGGAAGCTAAATGCTTGGGTTTTTTTTTATGTAACACTCTTAGGATAAGACCGTTTTAAACTCTTGTAATTATACAAGGACATTGGTTTGAACTAATTATGCTGGCAGTCATCAGCCACAGATAAAGTCTAACAAAAGTAAGTACCAGATAAGATAAGAATTCAATGGACTCAAATAAACTACAGTGTTTGTCAACCAAAGTTTTTTCTTTAACCCTTAAGGAGAAGGAAGAGGGGGGCTTTGCCAGTGCAAATTCTTGTTGAACACACAGTGACGTCAGACTAAAGGGAGCCAGACGTGAGGAAACCTAACCCCTCCCATGTCTCATCAGCTCACCGGGTTTACAAACTAACTTAAAAGAATGATTTACAAATAGGTTCCAGTTTTTGGTAAAGAAAAAGGCATCAGGGGTCAGATGTTGACCCTTAAACATGTATTGCCATTATTACACTTGGCTCCTAGGAGGGACTGGCCCTTTAACCTATCACTGCCATTAGTACACTTTGTTCTCTGAGGGACTGACCCCTTAAACATGTTTGCCATTAGTACACTTTTGCCCCTAGGAGGACTGACCCCTTAACACATGTCACTGCCATTAACACTTTGCTCCTAGGAGGGACTGACCCCTTAAACATTTCACTTCTGCCATTAGTACACTTTGCTCTTAGGAGGGATTCTCCCTTAAAATGGGGAACCATTGTACACTTCTTGAGAACTGTTTTTCAGTCTCCCAGATCACTGCATCCTTGGAATCACTGCTTCATTGTTTCCCGAGTCCCTAATAACTGTGGATGCCTGCATGGCATATTCTGTACCTTTGTTACTCTCACTGTCGTGTTAAAAATACCAAATCTGTTAAGGAACTGGGATGCAGCTCCAACATCAGACGGCACCAGCATTCAATGCCACCCCCTGCGCATTTATGTAAGAGAGCTGATTTCTCCCCGTTTTCAATCTTAAGTGGCTATCCATGACAATTTTTGTCGTCAGTTTTTTGTTTTACATTGGATTGAAGAAGGGGGTAATCCTGAGGCTGAAAACCCCATAATAAGTCCAGCTCCGGGGATCCCTTGCTTCCCGGAATACTTTCCTTCCTCGTAAAGGGGAAGGGTTCCCCTAATGCAGGTTCGCGTATGGCGGAGTTTCAAAGCTCCCACGCCTTGCGGCCAATAAGGAAGCCGTGACGTCATCAGGGTGGGCTTCCTATTGGCCCATGTAATGCGGGAGCTTTAAACTTTAAATGGCTACTGGCACCACCCTACGGGGTGAGTATCTCCAGAAGCCAGGGGTCCCCCCGGAGCTGGAATGAATGGGGTTAAAATCTATGTAAAAAAAATAAAATAAAAAAACACGCCACGAATTGCTCCTTTAATATGGTGAAATACATGTTACATGATTAAATGAACGAAGTTAGGCAGTAATTCACGACATTTCATGAACAGGTGGAGATATATATGATTATGTAGCAGTTGCAGACGAGATTAAAATGTGAGACAGCTGAAGTCTTGAAAGAACGGAGACTGGTGGCGGCTGTGAGAGTCTCGGTAGGTTGTTCCAGTTGTGAGTTGCACGTAAGAGAAGAGACTGCCATTAGTACACTTTGCCCCTAGGAGGGACTGACCCCTTAACCCTGTCACTGCCATTAGTACACTTTGCACCTAGGAGGGACTGACCCCTTAACCATGTCACTGCCATTAGTACACTTTGCTCCTAGGAGGGACTGTCCCCTTAACCATGTCACTGCCATTAGTACACTTTGCTCCTAGGAGGGACTGACCCCTTAACCATGTCACTGCCATTAGTACACTTTGCCCCTAGTAGGGACTGACCCCTTAACCATGTCACTGCCATTAGTACACTTTGCCCCTAGTAGGGACTGACCCCTTAAACATGTCACTGCCATTAGTACACTTTGCCCCTAGTAGGGACTGACCCCTTAAACATGTCACTGCCATTAGTACACTTTGCTCCTAGGAGGGACTGACCCCTTAAACATGTCACTGCCATTAGTACACTTTGCCCCTAAGAAGAAGGACTGACCCTTTAGAGAGTCAGTCCCATGTGAGACAAAGAGATGAACGTATGCACCCACCTGGAAAAGCAGTGGGGACAGTGTTGTACAGGCAGTCCTCGCTGTCCGTTATTCACGGAAACACCTTCTCCGATGTGGGAGCAGATTCTTCCGCCGCTCACCGCCGTGGATTCACATTGGATCCGCAATCCCACGGTGGTTAGCGGGACGGATTCCAGCGGATCGCCGAGGGCCGCCCGTACTGCTGAAATGGCTCGGTGAGACTGGGGTTAATACGCTGCACGTGTCCGTCCTTCCACAGTTTCACGGCCACTTGTTCCAGCAGACGGAGGAAATGGACGGAAAGCACGAGATCCTCCTGCGGGTGAGAGGCCCCCGTCTATCTTATCTATCTTATCTATCTTATCTATCTACATTTGCCTGTATGTTTCAAAGCAATTGTGGGTCAAAGGTAAAAAAAAATAGACGTATGAAAAGGAAATTCATGCTTTTTTTTTACATTTGTATTACTGTTTTTTTAACTTGGGTTTGAAGCAGGGAGTCTCCTGAGTTGAACCCCATTTAATGTCCGCTCTGGGGGACCCCCTGCTTCCCGAGATACAGACGGCCGAATAAGAATACAATGCTCGGGTACATATTTATTTTTTTACATTTTTTTCGTGCGTATGTGAAATGGCATCGGGGCGCGCGCACACCCGCCCTTTACTGTGACGCGGGCGGTGACATCCCTTGTGTCTTTTTAAGATGTCAGTAGATGTTTTGACATTGTGTCAAGTTGTGTGTGTGTGTGTGTGTGTGTGTGTGTGTGTGTGTGTGTGTATATGTATATAGAGATATTGAGACAAACAGATACGGAGGCAGACAGGTGTACTGTATACCACTCTAACTTAGTGTATGTGTGTGTGTGTGTATATATATATATATATACACACTATAAGGAGCAGAATTCCAGCACACAGGTCTGCAATCAGTGACAGGTTTGGTTTATTAAGATAAGATCAACGTTTCAGTCCCCGCTGGAACCTTTATCAATATAAAGGGACTGACCCCTTAACCATGTCACTGCCATTAGTACACTTTGCTCCAGGAGAGACTGACCCCTTAAACATGTCACTGCCATTAGTACACTTTGCTCCGAGACTGACCAGTTATGGGATCACATCTAACAGTGCTGCAATGATCCCCAAGAGTCAACATCGACGGTTATCATTGCAGAAATAAATCGTGAAAGGGGGGTGGGAGGGTCAGATAAGAAACAATAAACGGATCATCCCCCGCCTTCAATGAGACTGGCGTCCGGGATATTTATTAGGGTGATAAGAGTCGGCTGAATGAGGCTTTTATTGGGAGCTATTAATTTCTCCTACTGTTTGCCTTTCCTGCTCATTAGATAAACACCTATAACTCGTCCCCTATCTCTCCCCGCACCTGATGTTTTGCTATTCACAGAGTCCTCTCCTTATCTGGGATTGCTGTTTGCCCGCCCGTGTGTTCACACATGGTGGGGCCTCTCTGTGCTTCGCATGCTCATTCAACGCTGCTCCGCATAATCCCCCAGCATTACCAAGACTGGCTTTTCCAACGCTTGCGGTAAAGCCAATGCTGCAACACCTTTAAGCCGTTTCCCTGGCATCCTAAAACCATTCAAGGACACGTCCCTCTTAGAAGCAAAGTGAACTAACGGCGGTAACACAGTTAGGCCCATATCCTCCAAACGGTGCTAAGCTTTAGCACGACTTTACGCTCATTCATATGATTGGGGCGTAAAAGTGTGCTAAAGTTTAGCACCCCTTTGTGGATATGGGTCTTAATTGGTTAAATGTAGGTCAATTACACCACTGTCTTAATCAGACCAGTTTAAGTATTATTATTTTATTATTTTTAAAAAAAATTATTTTTTAGAACGTTTATTTATTCTTTTGCTGGGAAGAGGGTTCAAATAGAAGGGGGGAAAAAAGGGAGGGTGGGGGTTACACAAATCTACATACATCCTGACAGTAACCCACTAATACAGGGGGGCTCAACTCTAGCCCTCAAGCCCCTCCAACAGGCCAGGTTTTCCCTGCTTCAGCACAGTTGGCTCAGTCATTATGACTGCAGCACCTGCGCTGAAGCAGGGATATCCTGAAAACCTGACCGGTTGGTGGCCCTTGAGGACTGGAGTTGGCCACCCCTGCACTGATATCACAAAGTTCCAGAAGGCGCAGGGGTGAGTGCGGCGAGAGGGACAGGGGTGGGAGGCGTGTTTTTTTTGTAGCCATTTGTGACCTCCCGATCATTGCCCCCTGGGAAATCTGGGCATCCTAAGGGTCCGGTGCCCAGTTCAGCTCGATAGTAGGAGACCATCTGCGTCCCCTCGCACCCATCCTCGTCAACCAGGGGTCCCGGGTTTCGCTAAAACGATGCCCTCTGTCATGTAGGAAGCTGGTCAGCTTCTCCGTAGACATTATAGACCATCTTGTTTTAATGATTTGGGCCAAGCTTGGAGGGGGTTGCTTCCACATGCTTGCGAGTAGGGTTGCCAGGTGCCCAGTATTGAACCGGACTGTCCTATATTTGGACACTCTCCAGTAAACAATTAGAGATAATACTGGACATGTATGTGTATACCGGTATTACCTCTCTGGACATGTATGTGTCCGGTATTACCTCTCTGGACATAGTGATCTGACCAGCTTGGGGGGCCGCCAGACTTCCCAGAGTAGGAAGAGAGCAGAGCTGTTGCTCAGGGGGCTGGGCAGCTTCCTCCATACTGATTGGCTGATGCTGGGGCAGCCAATCAGGTGGAGGTGTCAGGAGCCTGGGGGTGGGGCCAAGGAAAGGAGGAAACAGCATGGAGCGGAGAGAGGTGAGAGGGGTCTGTGTGTCAAGCGCGTTGAGCGCGTCGCACCTTTCACCATTGTGTCCAGTATTTTTGGAGAAGCCACCTAGCACCCCTACTTGCGACACAGCACCTGGTGGCCGCCACAATATTCATGGCTAGTTCCTGTTGGGCTATGGTAATGCCCCCAAATGGCTTATTAAGTCATGCTTACCACGGGGTCAAGGGGAGCCTAGTTCCGAGAGTAGTGTTAATCAGGTTGAAGACCTGTCTCCAAATATTCTTTATCATTGGGCAAACCCACCAGATGTGGTACATTGTACCGGGCTGTCTGCATGCTCTGAAGCACAGAGGAGAGGCCGAGGCACACATCTGATGCAGTCTGTCTCTGTACGTTCTTCCTACTTACCTATTAGATTGTAAGCTCTTCGGGGCAGGGACTCCTTTTCCTAAATGTTACTTTTATGTCTGAAGCGCGTCTTCCCATTATGTGTTATGTGTATTATTTGTTACTTATATGATTATGTCACGTGTATTACTGCTGTGAAGCGCTGTGTACATTAATGGCGCTATATAAATAAAGATATACATACAGTCTATTTGGGTAGAGGTACCATGGGTACAGTACTTTGTAACCATTTTCTTTGGTAGGAGTGTTGATGGACCCTATAACTACTGCCTCTTTTTTAAAATATTTGTATAACTTTGAATGTCTTTTTGGAAGCTAAATGCTTTGGGTTTTTTTTTATTGTACAATCTCTTAGGATAAGACAGTTTATAAACTCTTGTAATTATACAAGGACATTGGTTTGAACTAATTATGCTGCAGTCATCAGCCACAGAGATAAAGTCTAACAAAAGTAAGTACCAGATAAGATAAGAATTCAATGGACTCAAATAAACTACAGTGTTTGTCAACCAAAGTTTTTTCTTTACCCTTAATGAGAAGGGAAGAGGGGGGCTTTGCCAGTGCAAATTCTTGTTGAACACACAGTGACGTCAGACTAAAGGGAGCAGACGGAGGAAACCTAACCCCTCCCATGTCTCAGCTCACCGGGTTTACAAACTAACTTAAAAGAATGATTTACAAATAGGTGTCAGTTTTTGGTAAAAGAAAAAGGCATCAAGGGGTCAGATGTGACCCCTTAAACATGTAATTGCCATTATTACACTTTGCTCCTAGGAGGGACTGGCCCTTTAACCATATCACTGCCATTAGTACACTTTGTTCCTAGGAGGGACTGACCCCTTAAACATGTTTGCCATTAGTACACTTTGCCCCTAGGAGGGACTGACCCCTTAAACATGTCACTGCCATTAGTACACTTTGCTCCTAGGAGGGACTGACCCCTTAAACATGTCACTGCCATTAGTACACTTTGCTCTTAGGAGGGATTCTCCCTTTAAAATGGGGAACCATTGTACACTTCTTGAGAACTGTTTTTCAGCTCAGCCCAGATCACTGCATCCTTGGAATCACTGCTTCATTGCCCGAGTCCCTAATAACTGTGGATGCCTGCATGGCATATTCTGTACCTTTGTTACTCCACTGTCGTGTTAAAAATATCCAAATCTGTTAAGGATACTGCAGCTCCAACATCAGACGGCACCAGCATTCAATGCCACCCTGCGCATTTATGTAAGAGAGCTGATTTCGCCCCGTGTTCAATCTTAAAGTGGCTATCCATGCCAATTTTTGTCGTCATTTTGTTTTACATTGGATTGAAGAAGGGGGTATCCTGAGGCTGAACCCCATTAAGTCCAGCTCCGGGGATCCCTTGCTCCCGGAGATACTTTCCTCTGTAAAGGGGAAGGGTTCCCCTAATGCAGGGTTCGCGTATGGCGGAGTTTCAAAGCTCCCACGCCTTGCGGGCCAATAGGAAGCCGTGACGTCATCAGGTTGGGCTTCCTATTGGCCCATGTAATGCGGGAGCTTTAAACTTTAAATGGCTACTGGCACCCCCTACGGGGGTGAGTATCTCCAGAAGCAGGGGGTCCCCGGAGCTGGAATGAATGGGGTTAAAATCTATGTAAAAAATAAATAAAATAAAAAAACGCCACGAATTGCTCCTTTAATATGGTGACAATACATGGTTACATGATTAAATGAACAGAAGTTATGCAGTAAATTCACAGACATTTCATGAACAGGTGGAGATAATATATGATTATGTAGCAGTTGCAGACGAGATTAAAATGTGAGACAGCTGAAGTCTTGAAAGAACGGAGACTGGTGGCGGCTGTGAGAGTCTCCGGTAGGTTGTTCCAGTTGTGAGTTGCACGGTAAGAGAAGGAGGAGCGGCCGGGTTCCTTGCTGAACCTTGGGACCTTGAACAGTCTTTTGGAGTCAGATCTCAGGTGATAAGTGCTGTGTGTGGTAGGGGTGAGGAGCGTGTTCAGATAGATGGGTAGCTTGGCCAGAAATTATTTGAAGGCAAGACAGGAAAGATGAGCTTTGCGCCTAGTCTCAAGTGGTGACCAATCTAGTTCTTTGAGAATGTTGCAGTGATGTGTGTTGTAATTACATTGGAGGACAAAGCAGCATATTGAGTTGTAGAGGGTGTCTAGTTTGCTAAGGTGTGTTTGGGGTGCAGTGCCATATACTATGTCCCCATAGTCAATAACTGGCATTAGCATCTGCTGTGCGATACGCTTTCTGACAAGCAGACATATGGAGGATTTATTCCTATAAAGTACACCTAATTTGGCATAGGTCTTGGATGTCAGGGTATCAATATGCATCTCGAATGTTAAATTGTCATTTTGGTCCTACGTGGTACTGGCCCTTTAATCCCCTAAACATGTCAAAGCCCCTCTGCCAAGGGGCCAGCAATTGAAACAGCCTGAGATGTCATTGCATGGGTTACCTGCTCGGCCACCCTGCAGAGCACAAACCAAAGCAATGGACTTCAAGCACTTTGCTGTGTGCCGACTTCTGCAATCCCCCTCCCCCAGGTTACAAGTATATGCAGCGCTGTCAGTAGGCTGGAAAATGAGTCTCTCTCGCAGGTGTGAGTAATTAAAATATAATCCCTAATGGGACAGACCTTAACGAGTTTATGCCACTGAACCTGATGCTATTAACCACATTAAAAGTGGAAATCAATGATACAGAATGACTTCTCTGCATATCAAATATATACATATATATGCACATGCACACATAATATTTATATATATATATTTATATATATATATATATATATATATATATATATATCACACACACAGAAAAAAATATATATCTATATCTATATTTTTGAAACCGTTGTATGTCCCTGTGTCTAGGGGCAATCTGATTGGTCTGTCACTCAGCCTCTGGCCAATCAGATTGCTCCGTGGCCCACCCCCCTCTCATTGGCTTGCTTCTGTGGCCCCGACCGGCCCTCCTCTTCGCACCGCCGCCCGGCCACTCTCTTCTTCTCCCTCTCCCTCCTGTTCTGTCTCCCGCTGAGTCCCCCTGCCCCCGGGTATCACCCCCACCGGGTATTGCCCCCCCCCTGCCCCCGGGTGTCACTCCCCCCTCCCTTTCCCCAGTGCCCCATTGTCACCTGCGTGGTGCACGTGTGCTCCGAGCCGTCCAGCGGCCTGGCGGTGTGCGCACGCTGCGACTGCTCCCGCTCCTCGGGCGGCTCACTGTCCTCCCGATGCCGGCTCGCGCACGCTCCGGGTCGCACGGCGGCCTGCGCCGCCCCCCCCACGCCCGGGACCGACCGGGCGGAGTGCCCAGATTGGAAAGAGGCGCCTTCTGGACCGGTGGGAGCTCGGAGAATGGACGGAGGGTAGTGGTGTCCCCCGGTGGGGGAGGGGGGCGAGGCTGTGGCATCCTCACTGCAGGTGTTTTTGGTGCCCGAGGACATGTGTCTCACAGTGTGTGTGTGTGTGTGTGTCACTGTGTGTGTCTGTGTGTGTGTCACTGTGTGTGTGTGTGTGTGTGTCACTGTGTGTGTGTGTGTGTCACTGTGTGTGTGTGTCACTGTGTATGTGTGTGTGTGTCATAGTATGTGTGTGTGTGTGTGACAGTATGTGTGTGTGTGTCACAGTATGTGTGTGTGTGTGTGTCACAGTATGTGTGTGTGAGTCACAGTATGTATGTGTGTGTGTGTCAGTGTGTGTGTGTGTGTGTCACTGTGTGTGCGCGTGTGTCTCGCTGTGTGTGTGTGCGTGTGTGTCTCACTATGTGCTGTGCAGGGGAGGAACAGAGCAGCTCAGGGGGTGGGGGAACGGCGACAGGAGCGGCGCAGGGGGGGGGAGGAATGGCCGGCGCTGTGCAGGGGGGGAGGACTGGAGCTGCGCAGGGGGGGGAGGCGGAGAGGGACGTGGAGGGAGCAGGAGGTTTTGGTCCCGGGCAGCGCCGGGTCTCTCAGCTAGTATATATATATAAAAAAACACACGGAATATATATATATATATATATATATATTACACACACACAATATACACACATAATATATATATATATATATATTATCTATTTTTCATTCATTAATAAATCCCCCATTTTGGTAATGCACTAGGTAATGCACTCTATATATATATATACACACTATTACACACTATTATAAACTTTCTCTGTTACAACTATTATCAGGGTATGTAACTGACACAAATAGTACTAATAAAGTTAAGTTCAACACAATTAATCTTGATACATTTTGAAGCTATTATATATCATGATAATACTTTGACACAGTGGAAGAACGTGTTACAAACGTCGTCCCCCCGCCTCTCCCCCCTCTCCCCCCGGATCCCCCTCTCCCCCCCTCTCCCCCTCTCCCCCCTCTCCCTCCTTCCCTGCTCTTCGCGTTTGATGCCGAATTTCTTTGGTGGCTCTTTAACTGGCTCTTCAAAGGGGACGGACAGAAAAATAATTCCGAATCCCCCATTGGTAATGTCATTTAAGATCAATGAAAGAAAACGTACAAATATTTTCTTGCTACAGTATTTGTTTTTGGCGTAGGCCCTGGTGGCCAGACGCAGAAGTTTTAGACATTGGTCTAAACCGTGTCCCCCGAAGTCACCGGTCCCGGGACACCCCTTCACCCCCCTGTCGCCGGCCCTGCTTCCCGCCTGCACCGTGTGGCAGCCCAAGATATATATTTTTTCTTGCAGAAAAGCAAGATATCCGTTTTTCACAGGGTACAAATAAGTAAAACAGTTACTTTAACCCAAGACTGCAGTCCTCAAGGGCCATCAAGAGGTCAGGTGTCAGGTCTTCAGGATATCCCTGCTTCAGCACAGGCGGCTCAGTCGAAGACTGCACACCCTGTGCTGAAGCAGGGATATCCTGAAGACTTGACCTGTTGGTGGCCCTTCTGAACTGGAGTTGGCCACCCCTGCGTTAACTTTTCGGGTGCCCCAGGCTGTAGCCATTCTGTCATGGAGTCTGGAAATCCAGGGGCTGGGAATCCAAAGGGTTAATGGAGCAATTCATGGAATTTTTCCATTTTTTTTTAAACACAGGATTAAAGAAGGGGGTCTCCGGAGCAGAACCCCATTAATTTCACCCCATGGTTCCGGAGATACAGACCTCCATAGTAGGTGTCGGTAGCCGCTCCGGCTGAGGTAGCTGGGCTTTAAAGTTTAAACCTCCTGCGTCACCCGAGCCAATAGGAAGTCGCACCTGATGACGTCACGGCTTGCTATTGGCCAGCAGGGTGCGGGAGCTTTAAAAAGCGGCCATTACGAGAACCCTGCTAGCGAGCTGGAGCGGCTACGGACACCCCCTACGGAGGTATCTCCAGAAGCAGAGGGTGTCCGGAGTTGAAATGATAGGGGTTAAGATTCGAGGACCCCCTGCTTCAATCCTATGTAGAAAATGGCCGCTTTAACCGAGGAAATCGATTGCACAATACATTGCTTATCACCTTTCCTTTTACCCGACTGCCCCTTCACAAGTGCCGTAGTGACTCCAAACTCGATGAGCTGGGCTTTCCTTTATAAGAATTGGAAGGGGGGAAAAAAATCACAGCGGCGGCCATATTTAAGAGGGCCCGAATAAACTCAACATTGAAATGTTCTTTGTGGATATGGTAGAATGTGGTTGGGAACAGAAATGAAAAAGAAAAGAGTATTATTTGTGGGGTGGGGGGCAAAGTGGCTGGGGCTTCACCGTGACGACCTGCAGGGGTCCCCAGCCATAAATGGGAGAGGTCACCATTAACTCTTTCTCTGCCGGAGTGCCCAGCAATGCACGGGTTTAGCCAACAATATAAGGGGGGGGGGGGTTATTCTACATCAGCCACAGTCGGTCGGGTCGTTGGCAGACGAAATTCTCTGTTGACTGTAATATCGGGAAATGTAGACTAAGCCCCTAACAGTATTTGTACTAGGAAAGCTTCAAGGAGGCGATTCATCTGCTTATTCCTGGTGAAGGACTCAAAGACTGTAAGCCATTACTCACAATAACTATATTCCAATGATCACATCAAACTGCCAACATAAGGTGCTATTTCACTATAAAACACACAGGAAAAGCTCCATTAGCAGGACGATAACCCTTCTACATACCCAGCGAGGTAACAGAACCGTGAGTTAGAGCTCCCTGAGCTGTATTTACATAGGTCTGTCGTATCTGGGGCTTTGAATCACATATGGCACAGAAAGGTCAGTGCTGCTCAGCTCTGGCTTGGAATGAACACAAGGCACGTGGGATATCTATATCGCTAGAGGGCTGACTGAGATATAGAGAGAGAGCGAGAGAGAGACGATAAGAGAGAGCCGATACACAACACACGCGACACAGACACACACGATGAGAGAGATACGAGAGATATAGATATTATAGAATATATATTAGTATATTATACATACACACACACACTATACAAATATATATATACACACACACACACACACACACACACACACACACATATATAAAATCATTGGGGAGGGCTTCATCCAGCAGTGGATCAACAAGGGCTGAAGATGAACATTATATATATATAAAAAGCAAAAAGTGGCAGTGTGTGCTCATTTGCATGTCATTTCCCAGAATCCCTTGCTGCAGTGTAAGTGCTGTGTGCTGGGTGATAATGGTGTAAGGTGGGGTTGCAGACCTGCCTAAGACATGCAGATGAGCATACAGTTGTATTTACATTTGTGTGTGTGTATATATATATATATATACACACTGATGAGACCCATCAAGGTCGAAACAGTCTGTCTGGGTGGGTTTTCTGGGTATGCACCTTAAGCCTGGCTGTGCTCAAAGCTGTGACCATGCAGCAAGCTTAAGCCTATAGGGAACCATGTTAAAAATGGTTTTTGAGGCAAAAAGTGACACTGTGTGCTCATTTGCATGTCATTTCCCAGAATCCCTTGCTGCAGTGTAAGTGCTGTGTGCTGGGTGATAATGGGGAAAGGCGGGGTTGCAGACCTGCCTAAGACATGCAGATGAGCATACAGTTGTACTTACATTTATATATATATGCAAGGGAGGTATAACATTGGTAGTGTAGGAGCCTTGGCGTGGTTGCAGCTTGACGTGTTGGCAAAGATATTGACCTAAATGACCCATACTGATGAGAAAAAAATATATAGAAAATAACTAAATACTTTGGCACGTTGGATGTGAATTGGGGCCTCTGTTTACTGTTGTATACTCGAGGTCACTTTCCCAGTAGCTCTCCAGTTGGCACTATTAAGTGAGGAGAGAGAGAGAGAGGAGAAAGAGAGGCGAAAAGGGAGGCGAGAGAGAGAAAGAGGAGAGAGAGAGAGGAAAGAGAGCGAGAGACAGACAGAGAGAGACAGAGAGTAAAGAGAAGAGAGAGCCAGGAAAGAGAGAGATGAAAGAGGAAAGAGACAGAGAGATAGAGGAGAGAGAGAGACAGACAGAGAGAGAATGAAGAGTGTCAGGAAAGAGAGGGAGAGAGGAGAGAGGAAAGAGACAGATAAAAAGAGATAGAGGAGAGAGAGAGGAAAGAGAGAGAGAGAGAATGAAGAGAGTGCCAGGAAAGAGAGAGGGGAGAGAAGAAAAAGAGAGACCGACAGAGATAGTAAAGAGAAGAGAACAAGGAAAGAGAGACAGACAGAGAGAGAGGGGAGGGAAGAAAGAGAGAGAGAGAGAGAGAGAGACAGACAGAGATAGTAAAGAGAAGAGAGAGAAAGGCAAGAGAGAGAGAGAGAGATGTATTACAGCAGACGGGGTTAGAAAGGGCAATTATTTTGTAACATGCTGATGGCCCGTTGCAGAGCTCCCTGGCAGTGAAGAAGTTAACAGTATTCATGTAGCAGTTTAACCTAGCAGCTCAAAAAATGAATAACTCATCAGTGTAATTAGCTTCCTTAGAAAGATTGAATCATCCTTTAAGTAATTGTCTTGCTTATCTTGTGAAAAATGAATATAAATCGCATTTTGACGGGGACATTGTAACCTTGTCTATCAGCTGTTCATGTTTATCTGTTTGGCTACTGATATTGAGCAAAAAGGAATATGGAACGGTATCTGTTACCTTACCATATCTACTATATAGTTTGGGAAGCTGTGTGTCTGGGCGCTAGGCATTTGGACACCTCCTAAGATATCGGAACCACATTTTGCATGTTGGTTCCTGAGATCAAGGAGCCGGTTGTGTCTATGGTTGGAAGTTGGATACAGTCTATTGTTTATTCTGTGCGTTATTCCGAGTTGCTGCACTCTATGCGTATGGGCAAAAAGAATATCGGACAGCAATGGTCCACCTGGTTCTTTTTCCTTCTCCGTGCTAATTACGGTCCGCCGTGACCTAAGATTGCCCGATAGGAGAGAGCATTTACATCTGTGATCTGAGCGCCAGTCAGTGATACCCATGCACCGACATGACGGAAACATATAGACAGATACCAATAGCGGATTGGAATATGTGGTGACTCTCTCATGAACATTGGGCACTATAACTGCAACATACTTGTTTACAAACACTACCACTTGTGTCTATGTACACTACAGTATACCTTCATTTATGAGCGTAACTTCACAGGTATTGTGTGAAAGATCAGTCATAGTCTACGTACTCAGAACTAAGCCATTTGTGACTATATATATGATATTATGCTTGGGCATTTGACCTCTCTGACTATTAACTCTTTATCAGCTATATCACTTATCAGTCACCAGCAGTGTAGTTAACTACCAGTAAGGGTGCTGTCGCTATAGGGGATAAATACCCGGTGTGTGCTCCGATTCTCTTTGCTCTTCATACCACTCTCCTATACCATATGTCGCAGTAGACCTAATGGGGACTATCACACACATCTTAAACTAAACTATTATGTTTCTATGAGATGCTCAGATACTAATACCCTCCTCTACGGGGATTTTTTAAAATCTTTATTACCTTTATTATTATCTATTGTATTTTGTCTACTTATATTGTACCTATCAATTAATTGTAATAACATGTAATTATTTTTGTTTTTAACATTTCTGATCCCAACGGTCAGTCATTTTGACAGCCACTTCCAACTATCTGGTGGACCATTGCTGTCCGATATTCTTTTTGCCCATACGCATAGAGTGCAGCAACTAGGAATTCTTTCGATCCTATTTGGATCAACTCTGTATTAATTAATACCTTCCCTAATTGCACCATGCTTTCTTGTGTACTACTATATATGACCTATTATGGGGACTTAACCTACAGTGAGCGGTCCGACTTACTCTTTTTCTGTTTTCTATGAGTTATTACAATTTGGTAGACAAGCAAGTCAGCCACTGTGTGTTGTATCTGGTAGGATATGTATCATATAATGAACATAGCCTGGTGGCAGATAAGGACAGTCAGATAGCTGTAAAGTTTACACAGAGAGCAGACAAAGAAAGAGAGGAAGTCGGTTGGCACGTGAGGAGAAAGTAAGGATGGTGGAGAAGGAGGGAGCGGCGGAAAGAATTGGGGTCATCATAAGGTATTAAAGGAAAATGATGGGAGGGAGAGAGATGAGGGGAAGGAGAGATGAAGGGAAGGAGAGAGATGGGGGGAGGAGAGAGAGAAGAGCAGGAGAGAGGAGTTAGGGGGGGGGGGGAGAGGAGGGGGGGAGGGAGGAGGTTGGTTTCTTAGAATTCCAGAGCAACGCCGGGTACTTTCAGCTAGTAGCATATAAAGACCTCACCATTCCGTGCAGCACATAAGCAATCCCCATAGGACCATGGATAAGTCAACCTGCAAGCCGACAGCTGGTTCCGCCAACGGGCGCTTTCTCTAGCCAAATCACATGACATCATAATGACCAAGCAATTCACATGACCCCAGAGTACAGAAAACCTTGCTTAAAACAGTAATCCCCCGTACTTGATTGTTTAAGGAATTTGGACTTTGGACTCTTCTGGAACCGTGGTATATTGTAGTTGTAGCCCCCCCCCCCCCCCACCCTTCCCATCCCCCCTACTTCCTGGGATTCTGACATTGTCTAGTTGCATGTGTTTTCTCTCCCATTTAGGAACTCACACATGCTGCCAAATTGGCTTTGGTCCCACAGCCAATAGAAGGCCCCAACCTCATCGGGGGGGGGGGGGGGGGAAGTGACATTGTGGCTTCCTGTTGGATGACCCTGGCAGACATCTTTACATATCCCGCAAGAACACCGGCATCGAAAAGAGTGAGTATCAGTGAAATCAGGGGAGTCACAGAGTTACAAACTGAACTGTTCCGCTGCAAAGGACCCCTCATATTCTGTAAAAATCTATACAAACAATGGTGGTGAGGAGGGCAATGCTGCCTTTCATTTTCAACAAAACGGTATTAAAAAAAAGGACATTTTCACTTCGCATTACGTTTGTTTCTGGAAACAAAGGGGTTAATGTTGCTGAGCATTCCGAACAGAGGTCACTGAGTGTCCTGCTTATGATTAAGGAGATAGGATCTTTCTGTGATACCCTGCAGACGATGCTTTCATTAATAATCACGTGCCAAAGGCTTCTTACTTTTTTGTTCGGCGAGTAGATTTTTTTGGTGATTTGTCGACCACTATATATATATATATATAAATGTAAATACAACTGTATGCTCATCTGCATGTCTTAGGCAGGTCTGCAACCCCGCCTTTCCCCATTATCACCCAGCACATAGCACTTCCACTGCAGCAAGGGATTCTGGGACATGACATGCAAATGAGCACACAGTGCCACTTTTTGCTTCAAAAACCATTTTTAACATGGTTCCCTATATATATATAAAAAAATTATTATTGTTTATTTGCAAAGCACCGATATACTCCGCAGCACAGTACAGGGGGATAGGGAAGGGTAATGGAGTTAGGTGTATTACATAAGCAGAGTAATGTGCAAATAAGGACAAACAAACATACAAAAGGTAATGAGGTCCCGGCTCGTCGGGAGAGCTTACAATCTATATACATAACAGTAAATAAAGATATTGGGAGACTGGCTTCTGAGCTTGCTAAAATTGTGTATTTCACAACTGGGAATCCTTGTCTGGACATACAATCTCATTACAATCCTCATCTCAAAACCTGGCATATGTTCCAACGTTAAAGGCTCTGTGAAAAACAAGAAATACAGCACAAATCATAAATATCGCCCAATATTCTGCACACGCAGCTCTTTCTGGGGACTGGAGGGTTTTTTTTTTTTCACCTCGCAGGGGGAAAATAATGTAGATGAAATTAAATCTCGCTGTCGCAATGAGCTGGGCTGGGTCACGGCAGGTCCTGTGTATTAACTGCTACAGTGACCTAATGACAAAGGCCCTGGCAAGCTAAGGGCCTTTATGGAGGTGCTAGGTACTCATAAGCACTTGCTTCATTTTTTAGGAGCAGATCAATCCGTCGGACCACCGGCCCTGCGTGGGTTAAAGGGGCGAGAACGTTTTGCCTAAGAGACAGTGAGATAATAGTTACTGCTTAAAGAGATTTATTTTTGTGATTTGTTTTAAAATTTTAACATTGGATTGAAGCAGGGGGGTCTCTGGAGCTGAACCCCAATTCATTTCAGCTCCGGGGACCCCCTGATTCTGGAGATACTTACCTCCGTAGGGGGTGGCGGGTAGCCACACTGGCTTGCTAGCTGGGGTTCGCGTAATTTTCAAAGCACCCACACCCTGTGGGCCAATAGGAAGCCGTGACGTCATCAGGTACGGCTTCCTATTGGCCAACGTGTGACGCGGGAGCTTTAAACTTTGCCGAGATACCGGCACCCCCTTCATAGAAGTCTGTATCTCGGGATGCAGGGGGTCCCCGGAGCTGAAATGAATGCGGTTCAGCTCCGGAGACCCCCTGCTGCAAACCTGTGTTAAAAGAGAATAAATAAAAAAAGCGAATGAATTGCTCCTTTAAAAGGGTCAATACACAACTGCATGTTTATTTACATTTTTATGGGCTTTTTCACAATATTGCACAGTAGGTTCTCTGTTTTCTGTCCTGCTCACTGATTTGTTAAAACATAAATGAATACGGCTGCTAACCCCTTCTCAGTAGACCTCAAACCCCCTTATTCATCAGAGAAAATGCATATAAAGTTATGATGAGGTGGTATTTAACCCCCATGAGACTAGCTAAATTCATCCCAGAGTACCCAACTACATGTCCGAAAGGATGTGGAGCACAAGCCACATTTATACATATGTGGTGGGGGTGCCCATTCATAGCAGCTTGTGGTCACAAAGGTTTTTCGGTTTGGACCTACCAATGGATCCCTGGTTATTTCTTTTAAACAAACCATATTACCGCCTCATGAGACATGAAAATAAATTACTGTGCCACATAGCTTCAGCCGCAAGACGCGAATTAGCGGCAGTATGGAAGCAAACAATTATTCCCTCAATTACCAAAGTTAAAAATAAAATCTGGCAGATTTGCTACATGGAAAAACTGGTTAGTCTTAATAACGACACCTACACAGATTTTCAGAAGGTGTGGTTACCTTGGATTCTGAATGAAAATTAACCAGAAATTAATACCCACTTAATTTTGTTGTAATAAAAAAAAAAAAACATTTGATATTTATATTAAATGTGTGATAGAATATTTTAAGAAGTCTTGTTAGGTAAAATTGTAAATGAATGTGTACTTTCTCCCATCTCTATTTTTTGTACCCTTCCCTCCCCCCCATTTTTTATTTTCTTCATTCCCCCCTCTCCCTAAAAATTTTTAATAAAAATTAAGTTTAAAAAAAAAAAAACCTTATTCGACGAGATTAAGATCAGGTGTTTGTTTCTTCTTTCTGATAAGGAGCTTTGCAGTCTGCATAGGAAACACCTCTGTGCTGCCCGGCGGGGTGAAGAAAGTGACAATAAACAGCAGCAGTCGCCATGTGGACACTCTACTGCAGGCTTCTGGCCTTCAGAAATAAAAACTCAAGACAGCTAGGAAATAAATAAAAAGTGGTGTTAGAGGGGCCTGTACTTTTAACGGTACAGGAAACGAGTCGGCAGGGCAGGAGTTGGTAATAACAAGAGTAGTTTGGCAGGGAACTGGTTTTTTTTAACGGCAAATGCAGAACAAAATCTGCAATGTGGTCTTCCTTTGTTTTTTTGACACCGACCCCCTTCGGGGCAGCGAGAGACAGTAGAATTTGTGAGCCAGGCGCATCACAGGGTAAACGCTCTAGAAAGAGACACTCCCCGCCCCGAGTCCATTAGCAGAAGAAATGCAATATCATGACATCAACTGGATGTCTTCAGGCAACTTGATTTTCTTGCCCATCGATTACTAGAGTTTGATATATCAGCTCTTTCATACCTCCTAAGACATATAAAACAAAAAAACAAAAAAAAACAATGACAGTGGCATGTTCGATGGGTTAAATCTAAGTGATTAATGTATATATTTTTTTTAATTAGGCACTTCTTTAACCCAGGCAGTGCTGGAAAAGCTGTGTAATGCGGCAGACATAAGCTTATAGGGCTCCGTGTTGAAATGGATTTGAAGCTAAAGGTGACATTGTGTGCTCATTTGCATGTCATTACCCAGAATCCCCCTGGCTGCAGTGGAAGCACTGTATGCCAAGAGATAATGGGAAAGACAGTGCAGACCTGTCTGAGACACGTGAAGGTACTCACACGTGGGATTTGTATTTGCTGTACACTGAAACCATGGAGGATTTGTGTCCCTTTTATACCCAACATAACCATAAACAGAAGCTTGAGAATTTTTGTACCATAGTCTCTGACATCTCTGGGTGTTTGTCAGTCCTGAGATCTACGTGTGTGAAATTGTTTAGAACTTTTGATCTCTGTGTATAAAGTAATTATTCATTGTGAAGCCATCATTAGTGAAATAGATAAGCAGAAGCAGCTGATAAAATTGGCTCCCGGAGAAAAGCAACATACTTTCAACTTTCACAGGCTAGGAATAAGGCAGCCCCTGAAACGTGAAACCCATTTATATTTCTAAAATAAAACAAAAATGTTTTCTCATCTCATGAAACTAGAGGCTACACAGTATTATTTGCTGCTAATCTCCATCTTCCTATATTAAAATGAATATATTACATGACATTGTTACGTTAAATATTGTATAACTGCTAATGAGAATTTCATTGAATACTTGTTAAATAATTTTAAAAATTCTAGAAAAGAATTAATGAATGCGGTGAGAAAGCAGAAGTACAGGTTTCACTTTTTTTATTTTATGTCTTTTTTTATTACAGGATTGGAGCCAGGGGGTCTTTGGAGCTGAACCGCATTGATTTTAGCTGCGGGACCCCCTGCCTCCAGAGATACCTACCTCCGTGCCGGTATCTCTGCAGTCACTGTGTGGCTAATATAATGGCGGTTAAAATGTCCCGCGTCACGTGGACCAACGGGAAGCTGTGACATCATCCAGTGTGACTTCCTATTGGCCAGCATGAGCGGGACATTTAAACTCAAAAGAGATACCGGCACCGCCTATGGAGGTAAGTATCTCTGGAAGCAGGGGGTCCCTGCAACTGAAATTAACACAGTTCCGGAGACCCCTTGCTTCAGTCCTGTAATTGAATTTTTTTTTCTAAATTATACCCATATTGCAGCTTTAAAAGCTAAATCATAAGTCATTACGAAATGTTCTACAGTACATGGAACTAAAAGGGACATGCTAAAAACTTCAGGGAACATACAGTACTGCAAGACACAGGTTGAAAACTCTGGCACGTTGAATCTGATCTAGAACAGTGGATCTGCCTATGAATGTGATATTGTTCTAGGCCAGTAGTTTTCAACCTTTTCTTTTGTTAAGGAACCCTATAATTATATTGTGAAATTCAGCGGAAACCCCAACCCTCTCTAATAGTGTGTCTGAGATCAGATGCATTGTTAGGAACCCCAATGCTCTCTAATAGCGCGTCTGAGGTCATTTGAAAATTGTACCAAACATAGAAGAACTTACAATGCATCTGATCTCAGATGCGTTATTAGAGAGGGTTGGGAGTGTTGCATTGTAATGAACCCCAACCCTCTCTAATAGCGCGTCTGGGATCAGATGCATTGTAAGGAACCCCGACCCTCTCTAGTAGGTGCATTGTAAGTTCTTCTACGTTTGGTACAATTTTCAAATGAACTGAAAATTGCAGGGAACCATTTAGGGTGTTCCTAGGAACACTTGTTTTAAAAACCCACTGTTCTAGGCACTCAGTAGAGAGAACACATGGCTCTAGAAGCTGCGGTTTAATGTTGAAGATAGAAAGTGGGGAAAGAGAGGGTACATCAAGGGAGAATAATATTAGGAAGGAAGATCATTACCCTATAATAGCCAGGCAAATAACATAGAACCAGTAGACTACAAAGCACAGAACTAGAGTAAAGTCTGACACAGCAGAAGCACAGGATACATGATAACACTGTCTCTTCTTGACTTGTCTGTCTGCTCACACGTTGTCCTTTTATATGTACAGCAAATAAAAATATGTGTATTGTGGTGCATTAGCATGTCTCAGACAGGTTGCAACCCTGTCTTTCCCCATTATTGCAAACAGTGCTTCCACTGCATCCAGGGATTCTGGGTAAATAACATGCAAATGAGCAATCAGTGAGTCACTCTTTACTTCCTTTTATATAGGAAGCCAAATCAATTGACCACTCAGGGAGTCTATAAGTCAATGGTGGCCAACTCCAGTCCTCAAGAGCTACCAACAGGTCAAGTGTTCAGGATATCCCTGCTTCAGCACAGGTGGTGCAGTCCTCGATTGAGCCACTGATTGAGCCACCTGTGCTGAAGCAGGGATATCCTGAAAACCTGACCTGTTGGTGGGCCTTGAGGACTGGAGTCTTTGGTTAAAGTAACTGTTTTACTTATTTCTACCCTGTGAAAAGTGGATGTCTTGCTTTTCTGCAGGAAAAATATATCAGGGGCTTCAACAAGGTGCAGGAGGGTAGCAGGGCCGGCGATAGGGGAATGAGGTGTCCCGGGACCGGTGACTTTGGGGGACAGTCATAATGACTGAGGGCTGGAGATGGCCACCCCTGATATACTATACTGTAAGTAGTGGTCTTCCCAAGGCAGCTGTCCAGAGTGCTACATAGCTCATTCATAGGAGCTGACCAAGGTGCTGAAACTCTACCTGAGCCTGTAGCCCAACTTATTATTAACGTGTGTAGACGATACGATTGAAATTACTTAGTAATAAACATATTTATTATTGGGCAGCAATCCTCACTATCTAACCCTGCCCCTTTTTTACAGGATTGGAACTAGAGGGTTCTGCTGATCAGAACAATTTTCAGCTCTGGTGGTTCCTTGGTTCCTGTGATAATCACTTGTATTGTTACAGGTATTATTCTTCCTGTTTTGTTTTTTTAAAGGAGATTTAAATGGCCGTCCAATAGGAAGCCACATCAGAGGATGCTGCGGCTTCCTATTGACCCGTGATGAATGACCCTGAGAGGTTCAAAAGCTTGTAACATTTCAACGACTTGTTGGTCCAATAAAAGGTATCATACCCCCTCCTCCCTCCCCCTCCTGTGTTACTACATGGAAGAAAGGATCAACACAGCCAGCCACCCTTCTTTGGTAACATTATATGTGTTAAACCAATATAGAATTCTGGGGGGGGGGGGGGGGAGTTAGTAATGCCATCACTTTAATGGAAAATTTACTTTTTATACAGACGTGATCGTTCAACACTCCTTTTCCCCCACCCTTGGGCGCCGTCCATTGAGGTCTAACACCTTGTTAGCATATATCTTTCTCCACTAATATCCTCATTACACTGCACTCTCAGTGTCTGAATCCCGGCCAATTTGTCAATAACTTTTTGGGCCAATTTTTGCTCTCTGGTTGAGTTCCAAGCTCTTCATAAATCAGCTCCATTGTGTAAAGCTGGGGGGAGGAGGCGCTGACAGGAACAGGTTAACCCCTTCACTGCTGCAAATGACATGGCAGGGGCGATCCTGATGTGTGTTTCGGGCCCCAAA
This sequence comes from Ascaphus truei, assembly GCA_036426205.1. Lineage (NCBI taxonomy): Eukaryota > Metazoa > Chordata > Amphibia > Anura > Ascaphidae > Ascaphus > Ascaphus truei. Next base: position 116,759 of record WSYH01000789.1, read on the forward strand.
GTTAAAATTGTGCCCCCCTGTACTAAACTCTCCACTGCCACCGGGATCAGATAAAGATTTTTTTTGATTTTTTTAATAACTCAGATTTTATTGTTTTTTTTTTATTCATTAGCATATTCCAACAACATATTGTCTGGCATATTCAAATTTAACCCGTCCAATCCATATAAACGACAAGACATATAACAAATAGACACACTAACAGAACAGGAAAGATTTTTAACACCCGGCAAAAGCATGTTAACCCTTTGGATGCCCTGTGATGTAACCACGCTTAGTGTGGTCTGGTACCCCCGGGGGGGGGGGGGGGGGGGAGGCGGCTAATGACAGTGGCTTTCTGCTCATTTTCTAGTTGAGATCGGCTTCTGAGTTTCTTTGGAGAGCGCTGACCGCTGTCTGACCGGCAAAGGGCGCTTTTCATTTACGTTCTCCCATCATCAGGGATGTTGCAATTATGTGATCGTGCTGTGCTGGAGAGGATCTGGGCCCTCAAAGTGTTAAATATACATCTTTAAGATATATATATATATATAGGCTATTTTTTTTAAGGTTCAATTACCTACATGTGACTCAATAAATGGATCGTTGCCATTAGTTCAATTCGGTTTTAGATGGCCCTGATTTTTCAGGAATTTCTGTAGCCAAGCTTCGGTTAGGGACGGGCAGAGCGGGCAACGCCCTTTGTCGGTAGCCGTTTCATCCTTTTCAATGCATTGGTTGCTATCTCTGCACAGAGAAGCCAGAATCATAACCAACAATAAGGTTATAACAACCAAACATTTTCTTACATAGTGCTGTCGCTGCCCCAAAGAGCTTACCATCTAAGTTCTAGTGCCCGAGCGAGCCACAGAGAAGTCACACACTCAAGATCACCAGCAGAGCTTACAATGAGCTTACAATGGTGTTCAACCCAGGGGGGCAGTGCTTTTACCACTGAGATACTCTCCAAACTCTCTGGCAGAAGAGGTTTTATGAATAAGCAACATTATAAGAGCATCAGTGACCAACATTTCTCAATAAGTGCTTGAAGTTATTTCTCTTGCAGTCCTTCCCTCCCTCTCTCAGGCTCTTAATTATTTCAGCGTGGCTGCCGTCACTTACTGCGCTCAGGCTCTGTACTCTGGCGGTAGGAGCGTGCACAGCGAGGGATCGGAAAGCGTTTTACCCTCTTCCCCTGTGTATGGGAACAGAATGGCAGGTGTCACGGGCCGCTCTGCACTACGTTAATTGCTAGAGAATTACTGACACAATATCAGCTGTAATTACTCCCTACCCTCACCCGTACCTTTCGTAGTAACAGTTGCTGGAACCGAAAAAGTGAAAGCGATGTAACCCTGTCTCTGCCGTCGTTATCACTTCCTGACCCAAGACGTATTCCCAGTTTTCCGTGACGCAGCAGGAGTAGTAACCCACATATTTTATTCTCCGATAGGCATCAGGAAAATACACACCCGGCTTCGGTACCCATAAACTTGAATAGACTTGCGACCAAGTGAAGCTCTGGATAGGCCTGAGGCTCTAGTCTGGGGGTGGCCAACCCCAGTCTTCACGGGCCACCAACAGGTCAGGTTTGGAGGATATCCCTGCCTCAGCACAGATGGCTCAATCAGTGGCTCAGTCAAAGACCGAGCCTCTGGTTGAGCCATCTGTGCTGAAGAAGGGGCTGATTGAGTCACCTGCGCTGAAGCAGGGATATCCTTAAAAACTTCCCAGTTGGTGGCTCTTGAGGACTGGAGTTGGCCACACCTGGTTTAGTCTATTCAAGTTTATTGGTACCGAGGCTGGACCTGTTTTTGTTCTGATGCGGAATAAGTTGGGCTTTTTATGATGCGATAATACAAAACCCATAATACAAAATAAGGAATGTTCTAAATGTTGAAGGTGATGGCGTGCTGTGACTAGTATTCCAATTCACGCCATGTTGCTGACCACGCAGGCGCGAGCACCCATCTTTCGGGTAGATCCACAAAAGGGTGCTAAGCTGTAGCACGCCTTTACTCCCAGTCGTATGAATAAGAGCTGAGTCGTGCTACAGTTTCTTTGTGGTGCCTGAGGCACAGGGAAGCAAAGTTACTTGTCCAAGGTCACAAGGAGCTGACACTGGGACTCAAACCGGGCTCACCCCTGTTAAGGGGAGTGACATTACTCATATATATATATATATATTTAAAAAAATTATATATATATATATATATATATATATATATATAACATAGAAAAAGAACAAAAAGCACTCCGTAATAATAGTCACTGGTGTGGGTGCAGATCCTATAATAAAAGAATCAGCCAATACGGCGGCAGCCACCAAATTGAACAAACAGTGTATTGAAAAAATAAGACACTGTTTGTTCAATTCTGTCTGGGAGTGCTGCTGCTGATTTAGTTTCCAAACGTTAATGTATTGCTTATATATATATAGATGATAGATAGATAGATATAGATAGATATAGATAGATAGATAGATAAATAGATATAGACACTCCGGAGATAAAGGCACAGTGCTTCTGAAGTAAGCACATAGATCGTGGGAATATAATAAACTAGAGAAGCAGGCACTGCAATCTATACATGACCATTTTATTGTTCCAGCGTTTTGGTTCCGATCGGAGACCTTTCTCAAGAACGGGGGGAACAAAACGTTGGACCAATAAAATGATCACGTATAGATTGGACTGCCTGCTTCTCTAATTTATTTTATATATTTTTATAAATATATATTGTGTGTGAATGTGTATATATAATCCAATGCACAGTCGGCACACCATTTGCAAGTAAATAAGTTTTGGTGCTTATCCCATAAAGCAATAACAGACCATACGATACCGGTTGCAACACGACATCAAGGGACAGCACGCAGGTAAGTAAATCATACATTTTCTATATTTGATAGAAGACACAGGTTTTTGTGTCTTCTATCAAATATAGAAAA